>CM054128.1:84580696-84750696 GCA_028751855.1 Ambrosia trifida
TTGATTTTAGTTTCGGTTAAGGCTAATAATCGAACTTAACCGAACCATACACACCCTTAAATGTGTTTGTGTTCCTCGCTGCAACGCGGGGCACTCTACTAGTATAACTTTATATGGTAAGTATGTCATAAGTATATTGTGGGTTGAAAAATAATTGGCGAGAGTTGGAAAATATTAAAAGAGGATGAATTACATATATTAATTGGCGAACCATTGGGGTTGGTGGCCTAATGGTAGAAGCAAAGCTTCTAGGAACACCTAAGAGGGGGGTCATGGTTCAAGTCCCACAAGGAGTAGAAATTGTAGAAATTTGCCGTTCAAAAAAAAAAAAAAATTGGTGAGATCAGTGTATCTTCACCACCATTTATAATACTCTAAAAACCAAAGCTTATGTGCAATGATGAGTTGTAAGGTATGCTTTAAAGGTTGTACTGGCTTTAGTTAGTTGTAAGTTATGCAAAAGGCGTAGTGCTTTTTTTGTGAGGTATCCTGGTTTTCTACGTGTCTCTTTCTGCTCCATACACACCCACAAACACAACTTTATTTTCATCAGCACCATTTCACTCCCTCTCTCTCATTTCTCTCTCACACACACACACACAAGTGTCTCCAACCTCTTTCTCCGGCAACTTCCGATCACCCCTACTCCGCACCTCTCTTCTCTCTCCCCTTTATTTCGCAAGTGGTGGTGGTGGTTATCAGACTGAACAACAAGCTCCAATGAACCATGTTTTCCTGTCAAACCTCATACCAACAATGGTTAGTGTGTCTTTTGTGTCCCCCACACGATTCAGCCTCTCCCTTCTTTTGCACGATTCAATCGTTTTCTTCTTTTTTCTTACTAGGGTTTCACCTGGCTCAACATGGAAACAACGGTAGCAACTCGAAGACGATGACCGGAGGCGATTAAGGCTTCTAAAACCAAAATCTGATTTCCTGGTTCGTAAACGCGGCAACAAGGGGTTTTCAACAACAAGGGGTAAGATTGGCTTGAACCGGTGGGTTTTGGTAATTTAGCTGTTGTTATCTTAGGTATTGTGTGTCTTTTAAAAAAAATAGAATTAGCTTTTCTAAAGATGAAGGTTCAAGTGATACAGAGATTAATGTTTTAGCTAAAAAGGGTGGAAATTGAGTGACTAAAACTAGAAGTGAGAAAGCCAGCAAGAAAGCAAAACGAATAAAAAAACAAGCTAGCTTAGAAAGAGAGCAATTAGAGGAAGAGGAAAGGAAACAGAGGGAGGAGGTTGTTTGGCTTTGTTTGTTGTGTTTTTATCTTACTTCATTCGGCATCGTTTGGTAATAATAGATATTTTATGCTTTAGGGCCTTAATTTTTTTGGTTCTTTATTCTCAGGGGTTTTGCTCAAATCATAATAGCCAGTTCCAAAAAACAAATCCAACATCCCCTGAGCACAAACCACGTATGAAAAATGCTAGGTTAGCTTTTCCTATATGTGATGGGTTTTCCTTGGCTATTATTATGTGATGTGAACCCAATTTATCTGAAACTAACAACTTTATAAAACCATTTTTCATGATTTTTAATAAATATATGTTGTTTTATAGGTGGAAATGTTTTCGATAACTGACTGAAAATAACCGTCTGGGCAATACCAAAGATTTTTCTACGCTTACCTCGGAATCGAGTCAGCCATGTTGGGTAATTGAACATTGTAACTTTTTCCTGATTTATTTTTTCCAGAAACTAAAAAAGTTAGTGGCGAAGCTTGGTTTCGGAATCGGCGGGGCCGAACTCAATTTTTTTCAATCGGTAGTGGAAAATCGGCGGGGCCGGACTTAACCCGTACTCAATTTCTATAAAAATCGTATAATTCCACTACTGCGCCAAAAAACAGGGGGGCAGGGCCACCCCTGGCCCCAAGCATACTTCGCCCTTGGTTGGAGTTGCTCATGTATCATTTCGAACTGGTATGTTGGTCCTTACCTCCTTAGCTCAAAAAGGATATGAACCTATTTGATTTGTAGAATGGATTTTACTATCCTTTTTGCCTTTGCTCACCTAGGCATCTTCATAAATTACCTAAATAGAAATGGTTTTCGGTTTATCAAGTGAAGTTTATACAATGCTCAAAAAGGATATGAACCTATTTGACTGTTGCGATGCGCTTTTAATATAGATGAGCTTTGTTAATAGCAAGTTGGTTATTCATAATTGGTTATTTGACTCTTAAGTTTGGCTCTAAAAGGCGCATATGAGGCGGCTAAACTGCACTATTTTGACAGCATTCGAGGCGGATAAACTGCTATGGTTTAGGCAGTCGGCGCAAGGCGAACATATGGCGGTGGTTGGAGTTGTAGCTGGGTCGCTATATTGAGGCGGCTTCCCTCAAGATTTCCGAAATTGTTTTCACGAGGTTGACATATACATGAACATAGGATTGACAACTTTTAGGGTGGAAGAAATTTGATGGGTTTGACTTTAACATGATTCGATGTTGACACGTAGTACTGATTCATAAAGAGGCGGTTAGGTGTTCAATATGAAAGTAATTGTTGCAAGTTGTATAGAATGAGAACTGATTGTCAATCTTGACACCTCCGAATAATTAGTATTTGGGTTGATAGTTTTGAATTTAGGAGCTTATTTGAAATTTTCGATATAGTTGTTAACGAAGAGATGGCGATTTAAGGCTCTATGTGTGGGGTTTTTATTATTATATATTTATATTTAGTTTGATTATGAAGCTAAATTTAGTTTATGTTAGAAACATTATGTGATAAAAATTAAGTCTTTATTGTCATGAGGTTGTCATATACATGAACATAGGATTGAAAACTATATCAAGGATAGATCATAGATTAGTAGAAAAGTGTTGGATTTGACATTTAACATGATTTGCTGTTAACATGTCATATTTTATAGGTTTTAAATTCAATGCAGCTATAAAGGAATATGTTGATGAAGATACTGATGCAGAGAATCAAACAGTTTGTTTTGCATGAAGCTCCTCTTATAAAGGTACCAGTTATATTTTGTTTCTTAAGTTTGACTTTGACTTTAAGCTGCTATGAGTATGGATACATACTGTGATAGTTGATTCATTGGTAACTTATTTGTTTATGTAATGTTTTTTTTATTAGAATGCCAAAACCGGAAGTTAAGATCTAAAGTTCTGCTACGGAAATGTGAACGAAGGAGACCTGCATCATTGGATTTGAACGGTCAAATGATGAATGTGACCAGTTCATCCCCGAGATTAGGATCAACTGCAATGAAATATCTAACAGCAGTCTGCAACAGTTTTATTGCTTCATCAATGTGAAGCTTACATTTAATTCAGAGTTGAAGAGACCACTTTGTTGAAACCTGTTATCTATAGAGTTCAACAACGCCCAGGATGTTAATGTTAACTATCAAAGTATGTAATCAAATCCTCTTTTGTGAAGCATGCTATATTAACAACTTCGCTTTTGTAAAGCTTGGTCATGATAGACCTATTTTTATGCACATAATTCAGGATGTTAATGTTAAATGTCAAAGTATGTAATCGAATCCTATACGGCTAACTCATAATCACTAGATTCCCCCGCCGCAACGCGCGGGGGACGCAATCTAGTATATATATATATATATATATATATATATATATATATATATATATATATATATATATATATATATATATAAAGGATCCCATACAAAGTGCAATTGTGTGAGAAGTGTAAGAAGTAATATGGAGGTGACAAGTGTCCTTTATCATTTTTATTTAATAGGACTATATTTGTGATCTTGCTTTACATAATTTTAGGAATTCCGAAAAAATTTTAAACCAATTAATTCAAATTCATAAATAACACCATATCTCTTACGAATCTAGATTATCATTTCACATATACAAATTGAGATCAGCATTTCACATATACAAATCAAGAAGTGTTTTATATTCATACTAGGAGTGTTTTATATGAATATGACTTATTTTAAAAATTTTCCTAATATTCTTACTCGTGTGTTTTATATGAATCAAAATACTATTAAAACACCATTGGCATTGTCATTGCTTAAAAACTAATTATATGATATTCAACATAAAACACACTTGAATAAAACACATATCTATTATTATATCTACAAAGACCAACATTAGAATACAATAGGTACTGATATTCAGTATAAAACACAGTTGAATATAACACATCTTTGTTATTATATATATAACACAACAATAGAACACAATCGCATAAATCGAGGAATTACATTTAAAACACCCCATTGTTAATAATACCACACCTGTAATTTTCAGGTTTGTACAATCGGGCTAACATAATCTTCTAGGAGCTACACTCGTCGGCTTCCCCTTATTCTTCACAGCATATAATAAACAAACAAACAAAAACACAATGGACGGTTTGGTGCAGCGCGACATTTGATGCAGCGCCGGTCAAAAACAAACTCAACTGGTGTTGTTGCTCTAGCAATGATTTGATGCAACGCCAGTTGTGAATCCGGTCATGAATCTTGGTCGTGAATTTGGCCTTAATCTACACCCAGGGAATGAAAAACACTTATTGTTTTGTTGGTAGAGGGAGAGTGCGAGGTTTGGGGAAGATGGAACCATTTCCATCTTTAGAAGACACGCAATGACTATTACACCTATATTAACTCTAATAAATAAATCAAATATATAACTCATATTACCATTTTACCACTAATCAATCTCAACCATCCATCTATAGATCTAAGGGCTATAAACACTTATTACTCTTCTTACAAAAAAAACATACTTTATACAGGAACCCTACCGTGTGTGTGTGTGTGTATATATATATACACACACACTATATTAATATGCTTTCAGGATAGGTAAGATGGTAATTTTACCAAATCTCTTAATATTTCAACGTGTACAAATAGTAAAGCATAAAGTACAATACTTAAAAGCATAAAATTTACACCTCCAATTAAATCAGCCCCAATACCTATCCGCTCCGAAGGGGAGATTCAAAATTCAAAATTCAAAATTCAAAATCCAATCTTGCCTCTCATACTCTCTAAAGAACCTTCGACTAAATCAAAACCCTAATATCCTAAACACCTTCGATTGAATTTGAGCCCTAAAATAACCGATTTGGTTCGGATCTGATTGTTTTTTAGTCATAAGTGACTATTTACCCATTATGGTGAGGTTTTCGCAAAATAATCGATTTTGTTCAGATCTGAGTACATTTTGGTTAGTTATCTTAGATCTACCGATGATGTTAACGTTTTTATTTGTTTAATTTGCTAAGGATGATTGTGTTATTGTGTAGATGGGGACAAAGGGCTTAAGACCAATGAAGACGGGGAGCGGTTGAATCGACAATAGAAACCCTAGAATCCATTTCCAATGCTCATCATCTTCATATGACAATTGTAAGTTTCTTTTATTGAATCGGATTTGTGTACTTTTTGCTTTTATTAATTGTTTAAATAATACGGTTCTTCACAAAGGGTGACATTTGACTTATGTGAATGTGGTGATTGTATTTTTGCTTAAATATTGATAAGAATTATTAAAAATTACACAAATTAATTTTTTGATCTAAATAACAATAAATTATTATAAGAAATTTCTGCGTTTTTTTAACAAATTATTGATGAGAATTTGTGTTTGAAAATAACCATCCTGTGAACTCATTTGAAAAAAAAAAACTAACCTTAATAGATTCAAAGCATTAAACGAAGGCTAACTATACCTAACTGATGTATACAGCTACACCACTTGAATGTTGAAATTTTCAATTTGAAGTTCGCATGGATTGGATTAGATTTTTGGGCATGTTGACTTTTGAGAAATTTGATGTCGATGGGGATGGATATATAACTCCAGTAGAGCTTCGGATGGTAAGCACTGGTACAACTTCCAAAAGGTAAACACTGATTCTGAGCTTTTGAGGTCAATATGCTATTTTTTACTTTAGTGTTAGAACTGATTTTGGCTAGAGGGTACTTATTCAGGACTTTGTATTTGGATGTTCAGGTTCTTCTTAGTTTTTATTTAGTAATTACCCGAAGACTTTATAACTTCCTTTTTGCTAAAGTGGTGATACAGATGCAGTGATTCCAATTACTTCTACACATTATTGACTATACAAATTATATTGTTGATAGTACTTTTTGTATTGCGAATGATTTCAAAAAAAAAAAAGATTAAAAGAAAAAGCTTTTTGTGTTATAAGCGAAAATAGTTCATAGACATTATTTGTTTTTTAGTTTTATTACCTTTTCTTTTCTGGTGCATTTGAAGCTCATCCCTAGCGGTAGTACTCCAATAAATTTTTAGAGGACGCATCTTGTACATTTACTGGCCGATACTTTCAGTCATCTTCCAACACTTTTTCTGTGAGTATACTAGATGACCTCTACCAATCATTGAGCAGGTTATTAGGTACTCCACTGACTGTTGAGAAGGTAATTCATCCTCTACCGGTTGTTGAGTGGATAAATGTAGCAAATGTAAAAAAAAATTGTAGATCAACACGTGTGTTGCAGATGGATAATACAAACATACAAGCAAGTTTGTAAATGCGACAAGTATCAAGTATCGAATGGGATATTGAGTTACCCAAGACAAGGTTAATGAGCCTAGTTGTGGTTTCACAGGTTGAGGATTATAGCAAACAGATCATATTAGCAATCCATGTTTTTAAGTATCACAAATAATCAATTGTGCAAATAGAATAGGTAATCAAATTCACATGTATCAAGAAGAATCAAGTTTCACCCAACAAACAATCATATTAGGGTTAAGAATCAGGGATCAAGTTTCAATAGTTTGGTGATCATGGAAATCAAGTTCATATTTGTAACATCCTAAATTTTCTTACCCTATTTTTTTAAAGTAGTTAACAGGACTTGCAAGCCATGAAACGATGCCTGGTGTTAGACGGGACGGTTTCGTTTGGTTGGAACTTGAGGGGGCTTTATGTAAATATTGAAACTAGATTTATAAGTTTGGGAAATATATGAGTTGAAATGAACTTGAGAGACCTATGTGAAACCCTCGTATGGTACCTTCTTCTAAAACCCTAGAGCCGTAAATAACACGAAACGCATCACCTTTGTCGTCAAACACAATCATCGATCCTTGCTTGGTTCTTGACTTCCCACTTAAACCAAGGTGTGCGTGGAGTTGGTTTCAATTTAGTGTTACCTCTTCAATCAAACCAGATAAGTTGGGTGTTGAATCTTATGGCTAGCTTTGTGGTGGGAAGTTCAGTTTCGCTCAGGTTCCGATAGTGGGTTGGACTTGGAATCTTATGGCTAACGTTGTTCTAGTCCTTGTTTTGGTCATGCGCATGGTTCCGATAGGGCGCTGGAAGATAACTGGTAACCTGGGCGCATAATAGTTACGGACGAGGCAAATGGTGAGGATGAAGGTGTTCCACGATATTGCATGATAGGCGTGTAGGTTTGTATGGTGTTTCTTGAAGGCTTTGGTGATTGTTGGTGACCAACCGGAGTGGTTGTGTTGATGATGGATACGTTGGCGAGTTAACGGTTCCATCGACCTTGACTAAAAGGGTATAGTGGTGTATATGTTTATGGCGATATGGTTTTATGGTGGTGGCGAGTGATGGGGTTGTGTCTGATGATGATGATTTCGGTAGGGTGTTGTGATGTGCGGCGTGCGGTGGTGGTCGTGATAGGTTGCGTGGTTGCTGAATTGGTGGCAATGTTGAGGTTGACGATTAATTAGTTGTAGTAGTCATAGTTTTAAATGCTATTTGAACTGCATGGTTACATGAGAAACGATCATGATACAGAAATGAGGTCTTGGCCTAATGGAAGTTATATGGAGATAGTGGTGACGCATGATACTTGTGTAGAGCACGTACAACAATTAGATACTTTGCTTGGTACGATATATAGCCAATTTGCATGGAAAACTCCGAGTGACATTATGTACATACCTAGTGGATTTATTGGTTTCACATGGTGAGTTTATTTATGGATTCCTCATTAGAAAAAAAAATGTGTTTGCTGTTGTGAATTGTTTTCAAGAATGATGATGATGCATGATGATAGGTGGAGTATGAAAGCCATAATATATTAGGGTGATGGTTTCTATTATTACATATAAACATGGATCTTAATCGCTCTAGGATCCATTTGACCCTATGGTTTGTTGGCTTTTCGAGATACAAGTATTTTCTTCAGGTGAGTTCTTGAGCCCACTTTTTTCATTATTATTTTTTTTAATATTTTGGGATGGCGTACATGCTTAACCAGCATGATTATTTTTGTGAAGTCACAAAATATTTTGATGAAGTTATAAATACTTTTGTGTACGAAGGAAATCTATATTAACTCATACATATATATTATTTTAGCACATGAAACGTAAGTGGGCGGAATACGCCTAATGTGTTATTAGAAGTGGATAGGTCTACTCTGCTTTATGGTATAGTTTTTGTGTACGATAGAAATCCATATTTACTCATATATAATATTTTGGCATGAAACGTAAGTAAGGGTATATGTTATATGTATCTACGTGTTTGAAGGCAACTAAAATAAAACATATACGGATGGCTGTATATGTTTATATGAATATAAAGGTAAGTTTATGAGGTGTAAAGGTATGTAGGTATACGTATGATGATTTAAATATATGTTTATACGCAAGTATATGTGAACTCATGATGCCATTCTTACTGTTTTTAAAACTTTTGGGCTGATATGCATGTCGTATAAAATATTGGAAGCTTTATTTGTTAATCAGGTTCTGTCTTGATTAAAGTGTGGATTAAGTTTTTTTAAGCGGGATGCACTTAATATCTTGAACATGTATTTGAAACCTTACTTGGTAGATCAAGTTTTGTCTTGATTGTTACTTGTTTAGGTTATATGGGTTATTATAGGTATATATATCTATACTATATTAATAAGCATATAGGAAGGGCAGGAATGGTCATTTGCCACTTTTAAGAGATGTACAAGCCTCAAAAGCATGTACAAGCCCTTAATGCAAAGGAAAAAAACAAGGTACATGATCTAAAGGCAACCACGAGCTGCAACCAGAAGGTACAATTCTTACAGCATATGATACAACTCCTAAAGCTTCAAGAAACACAATCCACCTAAAAAAACACAGCCAATAGGAGAGCACTAGAAGGATCATAATCCAAACCATCCATCCTCACACAGATCATAATCTTGACCATTCATTTTGAAAACCTACAAACCTTTTCCTTCTCTCTTTCACATAAACTCATTTTCATTTCTCTCTCTATTCTCAAGAAATCTAGGTTCCTCTTTCACTCCTGTTGAACGATACAAGCATAAGCTCTAGGATTTCAGCTTTTATTCATCATCCATGACGGTTTTTATGAACGGATTCATACTATCATCACAGGTGATCTTTCTTCCAAAGGATAACAAATCTCCGTTCTCTTTTTTTTTTTTTTTTTTTAATTTAGGATATGTGTTTTTTGAATAATCAGGTAGGCTGTCTCCTACGGTGCTCATTTTGTGCTATTGGAAAAGGAGGCTTCGATAAGTATTTTTATTTTTATTTTTTTTTGTTTATATTAAAGGTTAAGGAGGTTGTGATGTGTTGTTCTTATGTAAATATTTATTGAATCTTGAATTAGCCATTTAACCTACACAATTTTGATGGTTTTAGCTACATATAGTACAAGATGGAATGTTGTACAGTTAGATGGGTGACTCCTTTTAATAATAGTTGCCTCTTTAATGTCGCTGGGTAAAACTCTAAAAATCATACAATTGTGTTGTGTGCTATTATATATTTGGTAGACTACTGGTTTTTATCAATTTCGTTTGTTTATATGCTTGCAGGTATGGCATGGACCATGACAAAATACGGCTCCTGAATTGAGCCAGGTTAAATTTGATTATTTATTTCATTTGCCGGTCATTTTTCAACTTTTGCTTCACCATGTATTTAGTAGTGTTTTCTACAATATTTATTGTTTCAATGAATTGTGAAAGCTTAGGCACATTGACATTTTAAAATTAGGCCTGCAACATTTATATACATTAATGAAATGTATTCAAAAAAATGTAAAATATGATAACTAATTTTTAGCTATATTTTTCACTGGTTATAGCTGAGAATGCTCTTTTGATGGTGTAAAATTTTCTTCTTGTGTTATGATAATAAATTTACCCAACTTTTTTATTGCTATATCTTATAGTAATTAGTTAAATGTAGAATTTTGTTATATGGGATTGCTTTAGTAGAGAAATCACATGAACATCTACAAGCTTGTTGAACAAGCACGACTGAACCTGTATCTGTTTTAAACCATTATTCAACCCACCCGACTCTCCATGATTGCCATCACTTTTGAAAATATTGGCTATGTTAACGTGAGCTGCAAGAAAACATGTTGGCGTGGGCTGCAAGAACAGTATGTTGCTGCTATGACGGGGCTGCTTAAGTTGGGGATTAGAGGTTGCAATGGTATGCGCCAATTTTCATATTCATTTTTTGAAAATTTGACATTTCTTTATAAAGTTAGTGATAAATAATCCTGATTTGTTACCAGGCTTGCAATGTTAGAATATTTACTTCCAATGTTAAGTTAGGCTTGCTGAATTGATGTTAGTATGCTGATTCTTTATATATAATATGACTAAAAATCAATTAGTAACTTATGATTTTGCATTATTCACAACTTGGTATAACAAAAGCCCTTAAAATGATGTTGTTATGTTGTTTATTATCAGGCATTGTTTATGTTATGCTAGCACTTATGAAAAATGCAAGCTTTAATTTATGGACCTCTTTAAATCCCCTCGAATTTCTAATTTTAGAGAATTTCAAGTTACAAAATGGTAATTTCCACATTGACATACAAAGTTGATATTGACTTCTGTAAAAAAAAGTAAAATTTCAATTGTTCTACCACCCTTTAAGAGAATTTAAGAAATCTCAAAGTCGATGTGACAATTTCAACTCATATACTTGTTTTTTGAATGGAAAAATTTGACCCATTTATTTGCTGAATGGGTAGATAAATAAGACTTTGGAAAATGTTTTAAACTGGTCAAATGGGTACTGACCTACACTTGCAATGCTCGTTCTTATTGCACAAAGCCTCTTAAACGAATAAACTTAGGGTCCAGAGTATACTTGGAATAACGGCGCGATGGTGCCGGCTGTGGCGATGATGATGGTGCCCCGACGGAGATGGTATTGGCTTTGCAACAGCGAGACGGTGCCAGTTATGGCAACAATGATGGTACTGATATTATTGGTGGATGTTGGGGAGCGACGGTGCCAATTATAGCACCGAAAACGATGATGGTACTGACCCATTTGAACCCGTTTTAAGTTCACATTTTGTATGCGACCCATTTGGACCCATCATGTCATGATTTTGTCATTTTTACCATTTATGTTGTATACAGTCTTGCCTAATTCAATCAGATATACAAATTTGTTGTATCTAGAGATATCACCTTATAAACGTACTGATTTAGAGTTTTATAATGAACGTTTAGCCAATCGTTTACTAACTCAAAAAACCGTTAGAAGTCATCATTTTCTTTGATAGAGATCACCTAATATTGTTTTCATTAACTTCTCTGTAAATATTGTTTAATCACCATTTTGTCTTTGATACTTAACACTTTTTATTATCATAAGAAATGACCACCTTTTAAATTGAGATTTTGTTTTCACTTAACTCTAAAACTTTTTCTTTTAAATTTAAGGTATTATTTTTTTAGCAGAAGTTCCTTCCATAGTGTATGCGGGGTTATTTTTTTTAATTAAACCAGTTTAGGTTTTTTTTTATGATTTGGAAATATATTTTCGGTTGCTTTATACAAGTTAGAGACAAAATTATAACCTAAACCACCCTGATTGCCCATAAATTTATTTAAGTACTATATAATATATCACGAGTTAATTGATAAACGAACAAAAACGAGTATCACATTGCATATTGTTGCCCCCGCAGCATCGCGCGGGTTTCTTACTAGTATATATTATATATATATATAAATTGTGTATGTCAGTTATCGGGAATATAAACTGAGCTATAATAGTATGTGATATGCCTGCAGACTTGGTATTGTTGTGCTAAATAGGCGGGATGCGCTTATTATGGATTTTAACTAAAGTCTTGGGTTGAATAGGCGGATTGCACTTATCCTAAACTTTAAATATTGCTTAGGGAACAATTAGGCGGATTGTGCGTATTGTTGACTCTAAGGTTTTAGTATTTTGTTATTGTTTATTTTAACAACTTATTATTGAAAACTTATAAAACTTGAACTCACTCAGCGTAGCTGAGTTTTGCATACACGTTAGATTGATTTCAGATTGTTGATGAATAAAGGGCGCCTTGGCATGCAGAGGAGCTACTCAGTTGTGGTTGACATTTCAATTAAGAAGACGTCGACGATATTGCTCGAACGTTATTTACATATTTTTTAAACTTTTAGTTGATTATTAATTATTCTTTTGACCCGTCTTGAGGAAAACCATGTTTGGAAATTTAATAAATTCTTTTAACATTCCGCTGCGTATTTTCTAAAATAAAATAAGATTTCTTTTGAATTGTTAACATGGTTTTAGTGATCTTTGAATGCCAACTGTTTGACCTGTCGGTTATGAGGGTCTTACAGTATTCGAAAAGGCAAAGAATATGTGTTTAATCCTTGAGAGAGTGATGAAAACCCATAGTATGATCAAGGTTGTAAAGATTAGTGAATGTAAAAATAGTTGATGAATGGTTTAATCTATAGGTTAAGAGAAGGAATAAAGTAGTCATGTTTTTTATAAAGTAGGGATGTGGATAAAGAACTGTGTGATCTGAAGAGGGTTTTGTTCTTTGTTTAGGGTTGATTTTTAAATGTAGCTTTTGTTTTCGTAATTAATTGAGCATCTAGTATTGAAACAATACTCATTTGTTTGGAAAACATTTTGGTTAATATCTTTGTGTAAATAAGTCAATTTAAAACATCAAAGTCATTTGAAAAGGGGTTAGGTTTGTAAAACTGGTGAAGATTTTGATGAAAACAGTAATTGCTGATTTTGAAATCAGGGTATATACTATACAAAGATTAGGGTAGGAAAATAAGTAGTCAAATCAATAGCATTTTAAAACAATAGGGTTAAAAAATTGCTGTTTAAATCAATAAGTTTTCAAACAAGAGGACACAAGAAGTAATAAAGTTGTAATGTATAGATAAATGTTTTTGTAACAGGGAGATTTATGAAGTTTGGAACAAGGCCAGAAATAGTAAAACACATGTGACGTAAGGCTTCCTTGCAAAAGTAGCAGGTTTGTGATAGACACAAGGATCATGAAACTCGGAATATCAACAAGCAGGGGAATGGATTTTGTAACTCGGGAATTAACACAAAGTATGAAGTTAGGATGAACCTTCATAAAATAATATGGAGATCAATCCTCTGCCGGAGTTTAAAATCAAGGAAGTAGGAGTCAAGCTTAGTAAAAGTCTTCGGTAGATTCCTTTTCAACATGGTGCATTGTAATTATACCACGGATGATATTAAAGATTTTTAGCATTAGCAGAAGAGTCAGAGGAGAGCGAAAGAGAGAGGAGCAAGAAAGGATGCACAAAATGTATTCAAGAATTCACGTAAACAAATAGCATGCAGAACAGAGGTCACTCATATTGAAAAACAAAAATAAAAAGGTGAATGTCTAAATTACCCCTATGTTAATGTTAATTTTGAACAAAGTTACTGATTTAGATGAATTTGGCAACAAGACGTAAACCTCAGTGGTTCAGGTGAGAAAAAAAAAACTTTTCTGGATTAATCTAGCAATTCTGGTATAAAATCAGGGACGAAATTGGCAATTTACTCTACTTAAATAGAAAATTTAGTATTTATATATTTTTAAAGTTTAACCAAAATCTATAGTGTAAAAAAATTTGGTCAAACCAAATCAAATGAATCAATTTTAAATTCGAATTTTTCTATAAAAACCAAATGGTCAAACCAATCAATTAGAATTAATGTCACAATCTTGGTAACCAATTAAAGATCCCTACAAAGATGTAATCCATATGAACAATATGAACACCAACATAAACACTATACATCCACCAATAAATTCCATATAACCCGCTAACAAACATCCATCCAGAAACACCCAATCAAATCCAATCAAACCCTAATATCTAATCAATCTTCATAGACATCATGATCCTAATAAAAACAATAGACACTCAAGCGTACTTGAAAATGTAGTAAAACTGAGAAAATCAATTACAAAGTATGAAAAATAAAACTTATCGAATAGAGATCATCTTTTACTAATTTTTACTTTGATTCATGAGATAATAGATGATCAACAACAAAAATTCTAATCAAACAGAGATCATCTTTTATTGATTTTTTACTTTGATTCATGAGATAAAAGATGATAAACAATAAAAACCCTAATCAAACACAAATCATCTATTAGTGTTTTTTCTTTGAATGATGAGATAATAGATGATAAATAACAAAATTCCTAACATCAAAAATTACAAAACATTACAAAATAAATCATCAATCATATATAATGATAAAATAAAAAAAAATCGTAATAGAGATTCATCTATATTAATATTACGGATGAATAAGCCTCACAAACATATGAATTTGTAATCCAAGTTTCTAAACAATGAAAAAATAATCTATAACAATCCACCTTGTATTTTCCGATAACAATCCAACCCTGTTGTTTTGGTCAAAAATTAACAACAATGAATTAACTTTGTATTCCAAACTAGAAATGTGAGGTAGTGCTAAACATGTTTGTTAAGTATAAAATCAGTTATATTTTGAGGATGGCCAAGTTTAGGATGCAAAAGAGTAAAGTTGACAACTATAATCAAAATGTCGAAGTAAATAACATAAAACAGACAATTGTATCCTCAGGATGGAACAACGATAGAAAAGTTTGATTATGCTAATGAAAACGAAATGAAAAAAATACAAGAACACTCGATGTATGAGGAAAGCCCTTGATGAATATAGATCGTTGGCACAAAACCTCGAGAGGAGACTAATGCCCCTGCCTTTTTTATTATTATTAAGTATAAATGTAAATGATACAACTTTGGAAATGCGGTGAACGATCAACTAAGATTACAATAGCACATGTGTAAGTGTGTGGCAGTAGCAAGAGAGTGAAAGAATAGCAGATTAAGTTTCCTATGATCGTTCCTCGCATCCCTATTTATAGTAAGATATTACAACTTATTTCCCGAAATATCCGGGATATCATCAACTAAGTCTATTAGTGTAGATGCATATTTCATATATGTGTCTGTAGCTTTTGGATCGCCAAATGATGTTTCGCCAAAGTTTGAATAAAAGATAATTTATGAGTTTTTGGTCCGGGTATTCGAATTGTCGAACCAGATTTTTGTAGGTCGAATGAAGTTAATTAGTTTGATTCAAACTTTAACAAGGTCGAAGGACTTGGTTTGCACTGTTGATAGGTCGAACCAAGTGGTCTATAAGTAGGTAGTAGTTGGGAACGGTTAATAAGTGTCTTGGTCAATTGTGTGTGTGTCCAGTAGTGATCAATTACACCTTTATGTGTGTATTTTTGTTAACTTGAGTCTATAAATGTTATATGATCTTTAAAGTTAATGTAAACTTATTGAAAATGAATCTTATCGTGTTTTGACTACGGTTATTATCATTTTGCATGATTATTAGGGTTTCCGCACCTAGTACATCAGTTTTTGTGTGATCTAAACGTTTCTTTGTCCAAATCCGATCCTACAAAGTGGTATCAGAGCTTGTGCTCGATCACACGACTGCATATTGATAAAAATTGTAAAGATTTCGGATCAAAATCATCAAAATTTCATCTGTTTTCATTGAACATTGATAAAACATGGGTTTTGGTTGATTTGAAGGTATTTTTACGATCAAAATCAAAAATTCTTTCACAAAAGTTGTTCCTACTGAGATCCGAACCAAAACCTTCACAATTACAATCATAGTCGACAACATTTTGGAAAATCATATCAAAATTGTGTGTTTTTGGAGAAAAAAATATCATGAACACTGGACAGGTCGAATGGGTTTTCACCTTAGGTCGAATGAGTTTTTAGACTTTCCATTCATGCTAGTATTTGGGTCGAACCAGATCTAGATCATTTCATTCGAACCTTTAGTTTTCCATTCGAGGTGTTAGAATTTCGTTCGTGCCATCAGATATTCATTCGTGCTCTTGATTAGGTCGAACCAGACAGGTTCTTTTTCTTTATGGTTAAACTTTGGGTCGAACCAGTTGCAAATTTTGATTCGACCTCACGATAATTAGAACCAAAATTTTCTTTGAAAATTTTTCTAAGTGTTGATAACATTTGGGGATGCCCGATGAACACCCGACCTAACATGACACCACAACAACAAACACCGATGAATCCTTGGAATGTAGCAGCTGAAATGGGTAAACCACAACCACAACCGATGACCAACTACTGGCTATTTCGGGTCCCACACAACCCGCTGTGAGACCTCCTCCTCAACCAATGCCAGATTATTGGGGAGTCGTAGCAGACGTAGCCATTCAAAACCAAACAACCACTGCCATAACAACCTTGATGAATGACCGTTCAACTGGAAACGGGAATAGACCACCAAAGTTGTTAGATACAATCGAGTATCCATCGAGGTAGAAGCATTTTATGATTCATTTGGAGGGATTAGATGGTGGAGAAGCTTGGCAGATGTTGCAGAAGGGATATGTTCAACCAATGATTAAAAACTCGACCACAACAGTTGCACTGGATGATCTACCTGACACTAACAAGAAGAAGTATGCTGCAGAGAAGAAGACTTATTCCCAATTGTCCCATGCTTTGACAACTTATTTGCTTCATCATTTTGGGCCTTGTACAACCTTGAAGCAGCTTTGGGAAGCATTGAAGATCAGGAATAATGGCAACAAGAAGACAAGGAAGCTCGGGATGGATGAGCTAAAGAAAGAGTTGGAGAATATTAGTTTTGTTGGGAATGAAAGTTTGAAATAATTAACTGCTAGATTTTTCCATTTATTGTCTGAACTTTCTAACTATGAAATTGTTTATCCTATGCCAGAATGTGTTGAGAAATTTGCAGATGCATTTCTAGTTTATTGGAGTCAGCATGTGGAGGTACTGAGGGAGAAGGACTCGTTTCCATTTTGGACACTAAACGAGTTTATTCAAAGGATGGAAAACAAAGAGATAGAGGAAAGAAGGAAGGCGAAGAGAGCTCAGGTTCCTCAGAATCCGGAGCTGTATTATGCTAGTTCATCATCTTTGACCGTTCTGGGTGTTATTATGAGTTCAGTACCACAGATTGCTTTTGTCTCAAATGTGGAACCAACCAATGCTGCTAGCATTTATGGTGTGTCTTCAGCATCATCATACACATCCACTCAACCTCCAATGCAACCCGTAAGTTATTATGGTGCTCCATCGGTGAACATAACTCAGCAATCATCACCTAATGTTGGTTAAACTCCATCTAGCTCAAGTTCCATTGTGTTAGAGACTTCTAACATGGATTATGTGACCGTGGAAGTAGCCCAAAAGCATGTTGCTTTAGTGTTAGCTATGGTTGCTTCTTAAACAAAAGATCAGTCAGACCATCCCCAGATAACAATCAACACAACGACCCAAAACCTCCAATTTTGGCAAACCCTATCAAACAAAATTACGATACTAAGACCATATGCCTATGAGGTGTTAATCCACATAGCAAGCAGTTCTTTATTTTTGTATCACTAAGGTACACATTAATAAGTTTACAAAGCCTACCAACACATTACACAAAGTCATCACATGACAAGTATTTAACTTTACAATTCTTTAGCATGTGAAGGATCCTTACTGATGTACTATCATTTCCTCTTTTTCTCCAGGAAAACACATTTTGGGTTTTCTGATTTTTATGGTTTTTCAAAATTTTCAATGTTTTTGGTTTTTCTGAAAGAAAGCTCCCCCTAAAATTAAAAACATATTTTTGGATTTTTAATTTTTGATGAGGAGTCTAATCTTGCTTTTCCTTTATACCGTTAGCTTTTAATAAAAATTCAAATCGTGATCTGTCAAAAGTTTTGCTAAAATGATCGGCTCTTTGATAGTCTGTGTGGATATTAACCATATCAATCAAACCTTGAGCATAGCAATCACGAATAAAGTGATACCGTATTCGGATATGCTTAGCCTTAGAATGATGAACAGTGTCTTTTGTGAGTGCAATGGCTTCTTCATTATCACAATGAATGGGGGTTTTAAGAAATTGCAAACCATAGTTGCGCATTTGTTGTTGAATCCAAAGCACTTGTGAACAGCAACTCGAGGCTGCCACATATTCAGATTCACATGTTGATAGTGCAACTGCCGTCTGCTTCTTGCATTGCCAGGTGATTAGCCTGCTCCCTAGAAATTGACATTCAGTCGTTGTGGATTTTGCGTCAATATCACAGCCTCCGAAATCTACATCACTAAAAGCAATGAGGTCAAAGTTATCATCATTAGGATACCATAAACCTCATGATGGACAACCCTTCAGATAACGTAGGATTCGTTTAACTGCAGGGAGGTAACTTTGTTTCGGCTTCGATTGGAATCGGGCACAGAGACAAGTAGCAAACATTATATCTGGTCGGGAAGCGGTCAGATACATCAATGATCCAACGATGGCTTGTACGTGTAGGGATCTATCAGCTCCCCCTTAGCATCAATTCCAATCCCGTGATTGGGTTGTATGGGATTGGCAATCGGTGATGAATCCTCAATCTGGAATTGGCTCAAGACTTTAGAAACATACTTCGTCTGGTGAATAAAGATTCCCGACGGAAATTGATCCACTTGCAATCCAAGAAAGAATTGCGTTTCTCCTATAGAGCTCATCTCAAATTTCTCTTGCGTGACCTTTTCGAATTCCCTGCACAAACTTTCGTTAGTTGAACCAAATATAATATCATCAACATATATATGTACCAAAAGTAAATCACCATCTGTTCTTTTTGTGAACAGGGAACTTGTCCTCTTTTGAAACCTCTGGAAAGTAAGTATATGCTGGGCTCTTCGTACCACTGTCGAGGGGCTTGGTGCAAACCATACAACGCTTTGTTTAGTTTGTAGACCTTATCCCGGTGGATAGGATCCTCAAAACCCGGTGGTTACCCAACATAAACTTCTTCCTTAACCACACCATATAGAAAAGCACTTTTAACATCCATCTGATACACCTTAAATTTCATGTAAGATGCGTACGCAAGAAACATTTGGATTGCTTCTATACGTGCGATTGGTGCATAGACTTCGTTATAGTCAATTCCTTCCGTTTGGCTAAAACCTTGCACGACCAATCGAGCTTTGTTCCATACAATCACTCCTCTATCATATTTCTTGCACTTAAAAACCCACTTTGTTCCACTCTTCTTCCTATCCGGTGGTAGATCGGTCAAGGTCCAAACTCCTAACTTCTGAAACTGCTGAAGTTCTTGTTGCATCGTGTCCACCCATGATTCGTCATTCAGTGCTTCCTTGTAAGTTCTCGGCTCAACCTGCGAAACATAACAAGCAAACGACCAATCATTTTGTTCACCTGATTTTTGAATTTTAGAGTATAGGTTGAGGGCTCCAATGTTATCGTTCGATGATGCACACCTCAACTGTCCACGTGTCATCACGCTGCTACCAGGATCACCAATAACCTGTTCTAAGGGATGAACCTTGTGAATCCAAGATTCCGGATGATCAAGAACAGGAATCACCATTTGAACATTCAAATTCTCTGTCGTATCCAGATCATTACTCCTATTCGATGTAGAAGGAATATCTGAATTTGGGTTCACTGGAGGTGATATTGTAGTGTTATTCAAGACCGCTTAGCTGCTAACATCATCATCGTCTTCCAACTCAGAAGAATCAAACCTAGTAGAAGCCTCTTGAAAAACTTCTTTTTCAAGTACAGGAGCATTGGTATCATTAGAAACTGCTGCCCGAGGAGTCATGGTGATCGGACGCACTAACAGTGAAGTAACTGCGTTCTCACACTCATAATAAAGTCGTAAAATAGCCTCTTCAACCAAGATTTCTAGATTGAATGACTCAAATAATTCTTTGTAGTCAAACATCCAACCGGGTCCATTGCCGGGAGCATTTTGAGTGTAACGTTGAACATCCACGTTAGCCCACTCTTCAACATTTCTAGTTCTTTTATTGAACATGCGTTTAAGTGGTGTCGTGTATCCAACAAAGTAACCTTCTTAAGCTTCAGCTCCAAATTTCTCTGTCGGATTTAACATCGTACACGGCGCCCCGGATGGTTCTAGAAACTCCAAGTCCGGCTTGCATCTGTTAAGTAGCTCATAAGAAGTCTTTCTAAACTTCTTCACAGTCAACACACGATTCAAAGTATAACAAGCTGCATGAATAGCTTCATTCCAGAAAATAACTGGAAGATTAGAATCTGCAAGCATTGTTCTAGCCACTTCGATTAGAGTCGTGTTTTTCCTTTCATCAACACCATTCTGTTATGGAGTGTATGGTGCACTGTATTCATGATGAATTCCCTTTTCCTCACACAATGCATCCATCATAGAATTCTTAAACTCCGTCCCGTTGTCACTTCTGATCCTCTTGATTTTCAGTCCATAAATGTTCTCCAAACAGGTAAACAGAATCTTCAAGTTATCGAACGTGCCACTCTTGTGTTGCATGCACATCACCTACGAAAATCTGGAATAGTCATCAGTAACCACAAGATAGTAAAGATCTTCGTTGATACTTTTATGCTTCACATGTCCAAAAAGGTCCATATGTATGCGTTCAAGTAGAATACTAACAGAGTTAACTTTCTTGGGTTTATGGGAATGTTTGTGTTGTTTTCCTTTCTTGTAACTCACACATTTGTCATTCAAGTGGAAATGTTTCACATTCACGCCTTCCACTAGCCCATTTTTCACCAAATTATTCATTTTCCTCAAATGAATATGCCCCATCCATCTCTGCCACATGATAGATTTTTTTTCAATAGCCTTCGACAGAAAACACATCACTTAACATTGTGTAGTGGTGGCTTTGCTCATGTCGAGAATGTACAAGTTGTTCACTCTCGGAGCCTTCAACATTATCCACTCCTTAGGTATCTCGAAACCAGGTTTCAAGATGTAACACGATTTATCATCAAAGTGTAAAGAGAACTTCTTGTCACATATCTGAGAAACACTTAACAGATTGTAATCTATCTGCTTAACATATAATATCTTCTCAAAACTCACAATTCCATTACTCACACTCTCTTCAATCGTAATGTAACCTCCCTTATTTCCAGCAAACGCAACATATCCTCCATGAATATTTTTGATGTCAAATAGGAGCGACTGTCTCCAGTCATGTGCCCGAAAGCTCCACTGTCAAAAATCCCAAGACTGCTAATAGGGCTAGCTGGAACTCCCTGCACAAATCAACAATTGATTAGTTCTTACGAGGGACCCAAGCCTTTGTGGTCTTGGGTCTTTGAGTATCAGTAATTGGTACTTTCAAAGAAACCTTTTTCTCAAAAACATTCTCTTTTGACACATTTGAAACATTCTTTTTCTCACCATTCAAAGCATCCTTTTTCTTTTCAATCGGGTTCTCTAAAACTTTCGTTTTAGGAACCTCCTTCACTTGATCTTTGGAAGTTGAGCTTAAAGCATCTGAAGATCCTTTAGGTGACCAAGATTGTTCCATACATTTCAAGATTCTAATTTGCGGTTATTTAACCTCCTCCATTTTCTTTGAAACATTCTTTGGTGGAACATTCTTAGTTACCTTGTCTGATTTAACAGACGAAGCTCCAGTGGATGATTGAGCAGCCAATTTTGGATAAACCTTTTGCTTATCATTCACCGAGTTCACCATCGATTTCTTCAACTTCTTTTCCATAGCAATTCGATTACGATTGTCATAGACAATCGGTTGGTTTCCTCTTTGATAAAAAAAAAATTGTTGAGGATAAAATTGTCTTTGAGGATGATTGCCTCAGAAGATAACCAACATTCAAATTTCTATGGTATTGCCTATTCTCAACCTCTTGCCTCTTGTGTCTTATGTATGGGTAGTGAGCAAGTAAATGCCCTCTCTCCCCACACTTGAAACAGGAACGATACTCTTCAAATGGATGGACCTCGTGAAATTTAGTAAATGAGTTGACCTGGTATTGATCATAAATACACTTACGTCTTAAACTCTCTAGAGCGGTCTCCAATGAGTAAGCCGGTTCAACAAATGCATTTACCTTATTCACGGGTTTAACAAACTGAGTAACATGGACTTTTTCCTTTTTCGCTTCATGACTGTACAGTTATCTAATTAATTTTGGAGGAAAGTGATTAGTCATCTCTGATTTGGGAAACCAGATAGTACTTTCCTGCCAGATTTTGGCAATCTTGGAGTAATTGACAAATTGTATCGGGTACTCAGAATCGGCAAATATTTGATCAGATCCTTGCATCTGATAAAATATTTTAACCAGTTTGTCATCTGATTCATTTTTCACATCTTTCTTATCTGATGATGACGGTTTGTTTTCAACCTTAGGAGGAAGTTGAACCTTAGGTGTCGGATCGCACTCAATGTGATTTTCCGGAGGAATATCATCATTCTTTTTTAGTTTAACTTCTTCAGAATCAAATTATCATCAGATTCAACATTCACATTCTCATCATTCAAACCAAGAATTGGTCTAATATCAGAATTCGGATCGCTCACACTAGATGTGTTCGATTCGCTTTATGATGCTGAATCTGACTTTTCCGAATTCTCCGGTGTCACGGCATCAAGGTTGTGATTTCTAAAACGCACCAGAGATACAACAGATTTATAAATGGTACTTTTTGAAGTGCTTTCTTTGCTTGGCTCCTCTACAATGTGATCAAAAACGTAGGCCACATTAAGATAGCTTTCAAGTTTCTTATTCACTTTCTCAGAAAAACATTTAATTTTTTTCAATTCAAGTTTGGTTTCTTCAATCTCATTTATGTAATTGTTGATAGCAATTTGTTTGTTTGAAAGTGTTTTGGTTAATTTTGAAACATCTTTCTTGTAATTATCCAAAATTTTGCTTAACAATTTCTCACTTTTTCGATAAGATTCAATAGCGGTTTTAGCACTATGAAGACCATATCTCAAATTCAAATTTTCAGTTTCAAGTCTATCACACTTTCCAAGAAAAGTAACACAGTCATTGCATTTAGGAAGTGAGTTAGAACTTACCAGATTTGTAGAGTCAGTCATGGCCATTAGAGCGAAATGAGCTTCCTTTCTTGAGAAGAATTTAGAGTAATCCACTTTCGTAAAAGCATCATCCATCATACACGACTTCTTGCTGATCAGGAAATCGGCTTCTGCGAGAAGTTGCTCCACATCACCATCAAGTAAATCAACACTTGCTTCAGAATCGGTCTTGCTCTCTAAATCAAAATATTCAGACTCTTGTGCATCAGAAACATCACAAACTGAATCTACAAGTGTCTCAGACATGGTTTCTTCAACAATCGATTCATCAACCTTCTCAATAATAATCTCTTCAACAACCTCCTCAACAACTTCCTCTTTTACCAATTCTTTAACTTTAACCGACTCTTCTTTTACCACCTCTTGTGCAAAACATGCAACATTTCCCCCAGAAATCTCTTCTACACCAAGTTGAATATCGTTCCAATTGAATCCCTCATCTTGCTGAATAACAAGATGAAGGGTGTTGGTGGTGAAAATCCTCCTGATGATTTTACCTCATATCCTTAGTATAGCATCCTCAGGATGCTGAAGGACTTAACAGGGTTTAGGATATTTTAGCATGTGCACACC
The DNA here is from genome assembly GCA_028751855.1 of Ambrosia trifida. NCBI lineage: Eukaryota > Viridiplantae > Streptophyta > Magnoliopsida > Asterales > Asteraceae > Ambrosia > Ambrosia trifida. The sequence continues at coordinate 84,604,508 of CM054128.1, forward strand.
CTGAGGATGGACTGATGAATTATCTTTCTATGACATTCTTGCAGGTACATTCAACATATATTATAAACTTGTAACTCTTCTACAAAGTATATATTGCTATACTCAGTCAAAGAAGTCAAGGATAAAAGAGCTACACTTGCAAGCCAAGTCCAAGCTCAAAGAAGAAGTCAAACTTGTAACCGATAATCACTAAATAAAGGCGAAGAAGGAGGAAACTGTTACTCAACGACTATATTCGGTTGAAACAGCCCAACGTCCACCTGAAAGAGTCTTGAAGACCATTAAAGACCAGCGGATTATGTGGGATCTTCTTTTTACATTTGAATAACTATAAAAGGGGAATGATTGACGAGTATAGGACACATTAGACTCACCTGAATAACACTTACACTTTGTTGTTCATCATACAATACTCTGAAACTCACACACACTTAGCACAATCATTGTAATCATAGAACACTCGTCATTCATTCATCCAAAGTTGTAACCTTTCTACCCATTTTTAATATTAACAAACAAGGCAGGGGCTTAGACTCCTCCCGAGGTTTTGTGCCGGCAATCACCAACTGATCAAGGGCTTTCCTCGTACATCGAGTGTTGTTCTTTGTCTATTCGAATGTATTTTACTCATTCTTATAATCTGCCTTACAGTTACATTCTCAGGATATAACTGTCCATCCTCAACTTTACCTTAGCCATCCTGAGTATAGTTGTCTCATATTTATTTCTTTTACATCTTGATTCACCATTTTCAGAATAAAACTAGACTGTAAACTTATTTGACACTTATAGCACTGTACCTCACATTTTCTGATTTGGAAAACAAGATTATTTTTACTAAGTAATTTTTTACCAAAACAATTTGGCGCCCACCGTGGGGCAAGTGGTGCTATTTTAACAAAAAACTTTATTAAAACTTTTTCTCAATTAACTCATTTTACAAATCTTGACAACTATGTCTTCCTCCCAGAAATCTGTTTCCTCATCCATGTCATCTTCAACCTCTACCAAAAATGCAACACTACCACCCCCACCTGCATTCTCAAAAAGTTCTACTTCTCAAACTCCACCTAGACCAGTATTAGGGACATCTGGATCCACTCCTCCTGTGTTCGTGTCAAATGATGAACTCCTTTCCATGTTTGCAATGGTGAAGGGTCAAATACAGCAACATCAGGACACAAACCGAATGTTGATGAGAGAAATACAATCTCTCAAAACATCCTCAAAGAGACCAACTGAAGACATGTGGACACCATTACAACCCAGAGTGTTGGATTTCAATTCTGGCATCTCTGGGGGCGTTCATCAAGGAGATTTCATCCCCATGAGCACTGGATTCTCTACTCCTGAAACTACCACAGCACCTAGGATGACAACAATCAGGGATCCAGGATATACACCTAGGCCATCCCAAAGATATAACAATAACGGGAACAATTTAAGTTCAAGTACTTTTGCTACTAATGGTGTTGCTTCTTTGCAGGATACAGGTATAAGCCCACAAATTGGCAAGGGAGCTTCAAAATATCAAGGATATAATGCAGAGATTCCAACGAAATTTCAAACTCCAAGCATGAAGCTTTATGATAGATCCACAGATCCTGAAGAGCATGTGGCACAATACATGGAAAGGATGGAAATAAATCCAATCCCTGCTGATCTCAAGGAAGCATGCTTATGTAAAGGATTCGGCTCCACCATCACTGGGTAACTCAGCCACAGAGAGAATCACTAAGAGAATATATCACTAGGTTCGGAAAGGAAGCACTTGACATCCCTAACGTGGATGTCACAACAACAGTGCAAGCATTCAAGATGGGACTACAAAGGGATTCACCTTTCTACCAAGAATTGGTGATGAATCCTTGGAGGAATTTAGATTAAGTTAGGAATAGGGCTCTAAGGTTCATCCGACATGAGGATGACAACAAGATACAAGAGAGGATAGAATCATCCTCAAGATATAACCATCCTAATCGAAAATCCACTCCCACATATGAACCTTATAAACATAAACCATATGCTACACCTGATAATAAAAAGGTCAATGTGGTTGAGGATGACGATGAAGATGACTGCCCTAAGTTATCAGATTATTGTTTTTCAGTGGATGTAATAGGATTAATGTACGCCGTGAAGGATTTTGGAGACAAAGCAAGATGGCCAAGGAAGGATGGCAAGTCGGGATGGAATGATAAATCAAAATGGTGTGCCTTCCATGAAGATTTTGGTCACATCACTGAAGATTGTATTGCTTTAAGAAAGGAAATAGCATATCTTTTGAGTAAGGGTCATCTTAAGGATCTCCTAGGCAAAAAGAAGCCGAAGATTCAGGATGGCACTAGCATCCCAGAAAGAGCAGCATCACCACCTAAGGATGTTGGCATAATTAACTTTATTTCAGGTGGTTCAGACATTTGTGGAACATCTTACTCAGCTGCTAAAAGGCATGCAAGAGAGACGAAATCAGAAAAAGGAGAAAGACCCACAAAGACTACCATCCTGACAACTTCAAAAGTGATCAGCTTTGAAGAAGAAGATCGAGAGAATATCCTTGACCCTCACCATGATGGTTTAGTTATAACTTTATATATTGCTAATCATTTTGTTCGCAGGATACTTGTAGATGGTGGGAGCTCAGTCAACATAATCTAGCTAGAAGCTCTTAAGAGGATGAATATTTCAGAAACTGAAATAGTTTCCAGATCATCAGTCTTGGTTGGCTTCGGTGGAGAGACCAAGAGCACAGTAGGTGATATCAAACTACCAGTATGTGTAGAGGGGGTAAACTCTATCCAAAGATTCTGTGTGATAGATTCTTTATCCTGCTACAAAGTAATCCTGGGAAAACCTTGGATACATGACATGAAGGAAGTCCCTTCAACATATCACCAATGTGTGAAGCTACCAACGCCCTGGGGAGTCATCAAAGTAAACAATGATTAATAAGAAGCCAAGGATTACTATGCAACATCAATGAAGGCTTCGTCAAGACAAGCTACCATCCTCAGGATGTCAAAGCACATTCTGGCCAGGATATGACTGGTATCTCCGAAGATGTCATCACTCATAAGCTTGGAATTGACAAAAGCTTTAAGCCTATCTAGCAGAAAAGGAAATATGCACCAGAAACGAATACCATCATACAAGAAGAGGTGGATAGACTACTAAAATCCAAGATGATAAGAGAAGTCAAATTCCCAAGATGGATGGAAAACGTGTGGTGGTACAGAAGAAAAATGGTAAATGGAGAGTATGTGTAGACTACACAGACCTTAACAAAGCTTGTCCTAAAGACCCATTTCCACTACCACACATAGACTCGATGGTGGATGCCACAGTAGGCCATGAGATGTTAACATTCATGGATGCAATCTCAGGATTTCAACAAATCCAAATGGAACCGGACGACTAAGAGGATACTGCATTCATGACCCCATCAGGTATTTATTGTTATATAGCTATGCCATTTGGACTAAAGAATGCAAGTGCAACTTACCAAAGGCTAGTGAATATGATGTTCAAAGAAAATATTGGGGACACCATGGAAGTTTACATCAACGACATGGTGGTTAAATCCAAGAAAGCAGAGAACCATCTTCAGGATCTCAAAGAAGCCTTTGACATCATGGATGCCTACAATATGAAGCTAAACCCAGCCAAATGTCATTTTTGTGACACCCAGCAAACACAGGTTAGTAACTTTAACTAAACTAGTAAGTCTACCTTAGCGAGTCATACCTATTACATACCTAACTGGGTCAGTCGAGTCATTACGATGATTCTGGGAATCATCGGGAATCGTTATGATGATCCACGGGATCATCGGGAGTCGGTCCATAACCAGGGGTACAAGGATTGGTGATTCGTGGAATCACCGGGTTTAACGCACACACACAAGTCTCGAGTCCCGGGAATTGGTGATCGGATGCAAACGTGTTAGTTATCATGCATTATGTGTTTTTAATCATTATGTGACTTGTCGGTATGTGAATACGTGTTTATATGTGTTAAAATAGTGTTTAACGCGCCAAAAACCCAATCCGGAACCCTACAGGCGATTAGGAACCAGGGGGGCTCCTAATCGCCATTGTTATAGGCGATTGGGGAAAGGTATTGGCGATTAGATCTTCTAATCGCCAGTATATAGGCGATTAGAGCTTCTAATCGCCTGTACTGATCTCCTACTCGCCTGATCTGCAATGCACGAGTCAAAACACCTATAAATACAACCCTTGACTCCCTAAACACTCTTAGTGCAACCCTAACTGATCCTAAGCCTCCCACACACCTCAAAACACTTCTGGGACTTGTTTTACTTCAAAACTCACCATTTCCAAGCTAATACACCTTTCTTTGATAAAATCCAAGGTGTGTTCTTCATCCCAAACCTTTGTAATGTTATTGTTTTGGTTCCCAAAAAGTCCAGACCTTGTTTTGATAAGAATGTGTCTTTAAAAACCTTGGAAATGAGTTCTAAAACAAGTCTACACCATAATACTTGCTATATGTGAAGTATTGATGCATATGATGATTTTTAGTGATTATAACATGAATGTTTCCATGAATTTGATGTACTTCTGATGTGTAGGAGTTGTTAGGATGATTATCTATGAGTTTAAGCTATTGTTATAGTGTTTAGATGAAAGTATGCATTTTGACCCATTTGGGTGATTCTTGAAGAATTTGGATGTTATGATATGATTCATTGCTTGTTTATTGTTAGGAATCATGCTAGAATGATATTATAACATGGAGATGATGATTTGCAAGTTGTAGGAGGTGTAATCTGGTCTTTACCATTTAAGGAAAGATTTCATAGTTAATGAAACCTAGTACTTTGCCATTTTTGGAAATAATCGCACCGAGGCCGTTAGAGCAGAGATAAATTGGGGGATTTTGCTTGGAATGGGTTGGTTAATGGTTTAGGTTTGATGTTGGGTGTTTTTACATGTTTCGGATCTGATTTGGAGGGTTTAACGCGCGAAATTGCACGACAGCATGAACAGGGGCGAATAGAGCTCTAATCGCCTCATACATCAGGCGATTAGCCCCTAGACCATCTCCTACTCACCACTTGACTTTTCCTAATTGCATGTTAGTTTACTAATCGTGTGTACTGCTGTCGTAAGCGTATTTTGACATCCCAGAACATGATTTGACACCTAGGAACATGATAGGAACCCCGGGATACACCCAATGACTTAGTAACACGTGTTCGGACTTGTTTATGCGTTAATTGAGCATTATGTTAGACTAGGTGAACTCTTGCGCGTATTAAGTGTTTAATTGCATATGTTGCATGATGTCTTGTATTTGTCTAACACGTGGGATGCCGGGTCACCAATGATATGCCGGGTCTTGTCTAGTGCGGTCGGTTTAACAGTCAAAGGTGTTTTCAAACGTTTATGGTTATGGTCTGGACATTCGGGGACTAGTTAACCTGCGGGTTATTAGTCCAGATACTTATACACATTTTATGATAGGTTGCCGCTATTTGGGGCTATCATAGCATAATTACTTAACTGTTTTCAAGTAACGCAATCCGAGGTGAGTGTCACAGCCCCACTTTTACCGTTTTGGTTTCGGGGGAGAAACATGCTACTTACTTATTTACTCATTAAAGGTCATGTTATACTATGGTTACTTCATGTACTATGCGGCTTTTATGGAAAGTCCCAGGGGGAAACCATGAATGTGCGGGGATGCACAACGGGGGAAATGTGGATAGATCTATTGGGCCTTACAAACCCCACCCGACGGCTGGGAGCCAGGCGGGTGCATATTGTCTCTAATACTTTGGGGGTTACCGAGGCATCGGTAATCCCGTCCGTCTGGGCTGGCTTCAACACTTATACCAGTTTAGTAATGGGTTCCCAACCGCAGTAGTAGCAACACTTAACGTCTAGCTAACGTTCTCATAACATAGTAGTAACAGATATGATCTTTCCGAACTTATAGCAACACCTTTATAAAAGAAAACCTGTGAACTCACCAGCATTATATGTTGACATTTTTTGCATGTTTTCTCAGGTCGCCAAGGTAGCAGTTAATGGACTAGGCGCACGGAGTCATGCACAGCGTCTAGAATTTTGAAGCATATTAAACAATGTTTTGTAAACTATAATATGTCTTTTGGTTGTAAACAAGAAATGCTTCCGCTACTGGTTTACGGCTCAAAGCATGAAGTTTTAGTTTAAAAAATATATATATGAATGCATGTTTGTTGTTGTTTATTGTGATCGTTGACTGGGATCCTGGTGTGTCACGCGCCTCGCGGTAAAACCCCGCATGTGGAATTTGAGGGTGTGACAGATTGGTATCAGAGCCAACGGTTATAGTGAACTAGGACTGCATGTAGAGTCTAGTCTATAACTGAGTCGCACACACTAGACGGTCACAGATAGTCGAGTCTTAACATGTGGGTAACAATATAACTTGTCGGGGTGTCGGTGTCATCATCTTCTACGCTACATCATCTGTTTACTCTTTATCATTCTATTTTGACCCATCCTTACCATGATTCGACGGCGAATGATATACTATTGAACTTTCTTGACGGCGGTGTACATTGGGGTAGCTTCGGCATACTCCTGAGAACTGTCCAGGGATTCGGACATCTCCCTTCTATGCCCTAATGGACACGCTCAGTCTTATACATACTATCCTATACTTATACTTATGACAATACCATGATTGGGTGCTAGTGTTCGGTGACTTGAACTTCAAACTTAAAGCACGCCTGGAGGACCATGTAGAACAGTTTATCATGTCGGGTGCACGCGAGATCATAAACTGTGATGCATGGGAACCCTAGTGGACTTTGTGTTTGAACGGATAGACCCGAACCGGACTCGGTCTAGTTTCTCGAAACTCCTAATGGGTTGTACCACGGGCAAGCCTAAATCTTTTGTTTCATGTTGTGACAGAAGATGTCGGGAGCTCATGGAGGTCGCAGAGGCGGCCGTGCTGGCGGTCGTGCTGGCGGCCGTGGTGGCGGCGGTGGCCGTGGAAACATTAATATGACCCAAGCGGAGTTGGACAATCTGATGTAGCAGCACGTGAACATTGCCTTGGCTGCATTCCAAGCTGCTCACAATGCTATGGGTGGTACGTCAATTCCCACCTTTTCTACCTTGTTCTAGGGTACTGTACCTTTTCTTGATTTTCACCTGTGTATCTGTTCCAGGTGGCACTGTCAATCCCCCTCCACCCCAGTGCTCTTACAAGAAGTTTATGGATTGCAAACCCCACAACTTTAGTGGAACCGAAGGGGTGGTGGGACTGCTCCGATGGCTAGAAAAGATCGAATCGGTTTTCTCCATGTGTAGTTGCCCGGAGGGTGACCGGGTGAAGTATGCTTCTGCGACCCTGGAGGGTCAAGCTCTGACTTGTGGAACTCCACCACCCAGACCATGGGTATTGGGGAAGCTCATGCTATGCCTTGGGCAGAGTTCATTCAGCTGTTGAAAAATGAGTACTGTCCGAGGGATGAGATCCAGAAGCTTGAGCATGAGGTCTGGAATAACAAGATGGTGGGGTCTGAGATTGAAGCTTATACAGCTAGACACAATGAGCTGGCGGTGTTGTGCCCGGATTTGCACACGCCGGAATACCGGAGGATCGAGCACTATATTTCTGGGTTAGTGTCGGAGGTTGCGGGATTGGTAGCTGCGGGTAATCTCACTGTCTATTCTGAAGTTGTTCGGTCGGCTCACAGGCTGACCAACATGAAGGTAGCGGAAGGAGTCTTGCCTCCCCGAGGCGCTGCTGTGAAGGCTCCCGAGAACAACAAATGAAAGTGGGATGGCGTCGGTAAAGGCTCGAGTTCAGCTCATCCTCAGCAGGTGAAGAGGTCTGATGTTGGGGGATCGTCGTCTGAGCGACAACCGGGGGTTTATGCTGGGAAGTTGCCGAAATGTGAGCGGTGTAACTATCATCATACTGGTCCTTGTGATGATAAGTACCGTTGCCGTCGGTGCCATAAGATTGGGCATCAAGCCAAGGATTGTAGGTCCAACCCTCTGGGGAACCGTAACCCGCCGGTTACACCAGCCCCAGTCCCTCAGGTTACTGCTCCCAAGGGAAACCAGGGAAAACAAGGGTGCTATAACTGTGGTGAGCTTGGTCACTACAAACGTAACTGCCCCAAGTTGAAGCAGGGCGAGGCTGGGAAGAATGGATCGGTTAATGGAAACAACGGGGGCGGAGGCAGGAATGCTCGCGCCTTTGTGATTGGTTCGAGCGGGGCTCGACAGGATCCTGACACTGTTACCGGTACGTTTCTTCTTGATAATCGATATGCTACGGTTTTATTTGATTCTGGCGCCGATAAGAGTTTTATATCTCTTGGGTTTAGTCAATTGCTTGATAGGATACCTACACCTTTAGAGGCTAAGTACTTGATAGAATTGGCTGATGGTAAGAAAGTTGAAGCGACGCACGTCCTTAGGGAGTGTCGCCTTGAATTGTCGGGTTATTCTTTTCCTATTGACCTTATGCCAGCGTCCTTGGGTAGTTTTGATGTTGTCGTGGGTATGGATTGGTTATCCTTGTATCATGCTGAGATCGTTTGTTTTGATAAAGTCATCTGACTTCCTCTCCCTGATGGAGAAATTCTGTTGGTGCATGGTGAGAAGAGCGTGGTCCCTTTGTGTATCATTTCGTGTATGAAAGCCTATAAGTATCTTCGGAAGGGGTAATCTGCCATTCTGGCACTTGTTTCGGTTTCGTCAGAAGAAGATAAGAAGATTGAAGATATTCCTGTCATTCGTGATTTTCCCGACGTATTTCCTGAAGATTTACCTGGCCTCCCGCCTTATCGTCAGGTTGAATTCGGTATTGAACTTGCTCTAGGTGCGGCCCCTATTGCCCGAGCCCCATACCGTCTTGCACCTCCCGAGATGCAGGAGTTGTCTAACTAGTTGCAAGAGCTGTTAGAGAAGGGTTTCATCCGACCTAGTTCATCCCCGTGGGGAGCCCCTATTTTGTTTGTCAAGAAGAAAGACGGAAGCTTGCGTATGTGTATCGACTACCGTGAACTGAACAAGGTTACCATCAAGAATCGTTATCCTCTTCCTCGCATCGATGATTTATTTGATCAACTTCAGGGTTCTACTTTCTATTCGAAGATTGATTTAAGATCAGGGTACCATCAGTTGAGGGTCTGAGAAGCTGATATTCCAAAGACCGCTTTTCGAACTCGTTATGGCCATTTCGAATTCTTGGTCATGCCTTTTGGTCTCACCAATGCACCCGCCATATTCATGGATTTGATGAACCGTGTTTGTAAGCCCTATCTTGATAAATTCGTGATTGTCTTCATTGATGATATCCTAGTCTATTCCAAGAACGAAGTGGACCACCGGAAACACTTGCGTCTTGTCTTGGAACTCTTGAGGCAGGAACAGTTGTACGCCAAATTCTCTAAGTGTAGCTTCTGGTTGCGTGAAGTCCAGTTCCTTGGTCATGTAGTTAATGAAAAGGAATTCATGTAGACCCAGCTAAGATAGAAGCCATCAAAGACTGGGAAGCACCAAAGACGCCATCTGAGGTGCGGCAATTCCTGGGTCTTACAGGTTATTATCGTCGTTTCATCGAGGGATTTTCAAAGATCGCTCAACCCCTCACCTCGCTTACCCAGAAGGACAAGAAGTTCGACTGGGGTGATTCGCAAGAGTCGGCCTTTCAGATGCTAAAGGCTAAACTCTGTTCTGCTCCTATCTTGTCCTTGCCTGAAGGCACGGACGATTTTGTGGTTTATTGTGACGCTTCTATCCGAGGTCTCGGTTGTGTGTTAATGCAGCGTGAGAAGGTCATTGCCTATGCTTCTCGTTAGCTCAAGGTTCATGAGAAAAACTACCCCACCCATGATCTGAAATTGGGTGCAGTAGTCTTTGCTTTAAAGATCTGGAGGCATTATTTGTACGGTACCAAGTGCACCATTTATACCGATCATAAGAGCCTCCAGCATTTCTTTGATCAGAAGGTGTTGAACATACGACAGCGTCGCTGGGTCGAGCTTCTCAATGATTACGAGTGCGCTATTAAATACCATCCTGGCAAGGCGAATGTTGTCGCGGACGCCTTGAGCAGGAAGGAATCCGCTAAACCCCGTCGTGTTCGAGCTCTTCAGCTCACTATCCATTCCGGGTTACCTGACCGAATCCGTTCGGCACAGCAAGAAGCTTTGAAGGAGGAAAACCTTATAGCTAAAACCATGCATGGTGCTGATAGTCACCTTGAGCTCAGGTCCGATGGCCTACATTATTTCGCTGAACGTATTTGGGTCCCTTTATTCGGGGGCTTGCGGGAGCTCGTTCTTGATGAAGCTCACAAGTCCCGGTACTCTATTCACCCTGGCTCCGATAAGATGTATCAAGACTTAAAGATACTTTATTGGTGGCCGAACATGAAGGCGGATGTAGCTTCATATGTGAGCAAGTGCTTGACCTGTGCCAAGGTCAAGGTTGAATATCAAAAGCCATCCGGTCTTCTGCAACAGCCTGAAATTCCCGAGTGGAAGTGGGAGCGGATTACGATGGACTTTGTGACCAAACTCCCGAAATCGCCCAGTGGTTGTGACATGATCTGGGTGATTGTCGATAGGTTGACAAAGTCTGCGCACTTCCTCGCTATCAAGGAAACCGATGGCCTTGAGCGTTTGGAACGTTTATATCTTAAGGAAGTGGTTTCTCGGCACGGGGTGCCTGTCTCTATTATTTCTGATCGTGATCCTCGGTTCGCCTCTAACTCAGGTCGCTAAGGTAGCAGTTAATGGACTAGGCGCACAGAGTCATGCACAGCGTCTAAAATTTTGAAGCATATTAAATAATGTTTTGTAAACTATAATATGTCTTTTGGTTGTAAACAAGAAATGCTTCCGCTGCTGGTTTACGGCTCAAAGCATGATGTTTTGGTTTTAAAAATATATATATATATATATATATATATATATATATATATATAGTGGAAGTATAGGGAGAAAACCTCCCCAAATGAAAAAACCCTTGAAAACCCAACACTTGGTCCATGTTGTGCCACATCACCCATTATATTATAATATTCTATAATATTCAAAGGGGCACAATAGACATTTTCACTATCACTCTTCTCTCTCTCCCTATATATATTGTTTCCCCCCTCTCTCTCTTTTCATTTTTTCAAATTCAAATGCAGATAATAGCTTCTCTCTACCCTCCCCTCTCTTTGTCTCTCTCTTGAACCACCATAACCACCACCACAACCACCACCACGACCACCACAACAACATCTTCTTCTTCAACGAAACAGAGTTCATGGACCCGTATCATCCCCGAGATCCAACATCTCCAGCTCTGAATAGTGGATCTGGGAGGATTCACGCGTATATATACACATACATTTTTTTTGTGGGTATTACTTTTTGTCTATTTTGTCTACCTTTATATTTCACTGTTATAACTAGTTTTGTAGTTTTATAAAAGAATCAGTTAATAATATTATTAAGATAAAAGAATTAGAGAAATATGAAGAAACATAATAAAGTAGATGATATTAATAAAAGTATTACGAAGAAACATAATAAAGCTATGCTCTAGAATGTGTTTATGCTTGACCAGTCAATTTTTTTTTTTTGATTTTGGGGTAAGCTTTTTTTGTCTGTATGTAACTATATTATGAAAAATTGATTTGTTATATGAAAAATTAAAATGAAACCTTTCGTTTTCAGCTTGTAAATCAATTGAGGTTTTGTTAGAATAATAATAATAAAAGTTTTGAGGATAGTTTTTGGTCGCATACCAAGTGCTCGATCAAATGCCTGAATGAAAAAAAAACTTATGTTTACCTTTTTTTTTATTTTTTTTATTATTAATATTTTGTTTATGTTAGATTTTTATTGGATTGGGGACATGAGGTTGATAGATCACATGTGATTGATAAATAAATTTGTAGTCTTTTTATGTTAGTATATGCTAACACATGTTAGTGATGCCCCATTATGTGTTTGAGGATCCCAAACTAACATGTGTATCTGTTTCAGTGTGGGTTTTCACGAGTAGGCTATTGGAAGAAGGCGGCGTTGGTGATGTGGCTGTGGTAAGTGATGTTTTTTTTATAAAGATTATAAATTTTTAATCTTTTGGTGAATAGGGTGTTTAAATAATTTTTATATTCTATTTAATAAATTTTTGGCAAGTGAAATTGTTATGAACTCGTATAGGGTATATGTCTATTTTTTGCGGTCTGAGTCTTGTATGCTCACACACGATAGTGATGCTAACACATGCTAGTATATACCCAACTAACAGTTGTTAAGGTCCATATGACATACGCTATTTTCAGTAAAACATATGTTTTAGAATATGCTAACACATGCTACTGATGTCTTTTATTACATTATATATTTCATGAATATGAGGATAATTCTTTGGTATATGGATTTGGATGGGTTATGATTTGATTTTTTAAATTTATTATTGTTGGATTTCAAACCCTATTAATCGTATTTGAGTAGTTGTATTAACATAGTTGTAAAATTGAGTATATACAGATGTTAGTGATGCTAACACATGCTAGTATATGCCTAACTAACAGGTGTTAGGGTTCATATGACATATGTTAGTATATGCCTAATTAACAGGTGTTAGGGTTCATATGACATATGTTAGTATATGCCTAACTAACAAGTGTTGTTTATACACATGTTAGTGATGCTAACACATGCTAGTATATGCCTAACTAACAGGTGTTAGGATTCATATAACATATGTTAGTATATTCCCAACTAACATGTGTTAGGGTTCATATGACATACGTTATTTCAGTAAAACATATGCTTTAGAATACACTACACATGTCAGTGATGTCTCATTATGTGTTTTGGAGAGCCCAACTAACACGTGTTATCTTTTTTTGTAGGTGAAGAGATGTTTTTTGTGTTAAAGATGAAGATGGGTATCAAGAACGAAGCATAGCTAGATCATTTTTATGTTGTTATGATAGTTTGTTATCATTCACAAATAATTATGTTTGTATGAAAAGTTTTTTGATACATTTTTAGTATTGATTGTAATGATCGTTTTTATCATTTCTTAATTAAATATACATTTTATGTGTTCTTTTTATTTTGTTCTTTTTAGTATATGTCTGTTAACACATGTTAGCGATGTGTCACACGAGGTCAGAATTTTTTATCACAACACTAACATACGTTAATTTTTGGTGCTGGAAAAGTGTCATAAAGTAGGAGAGAGATGATTTGACAAGTGTCAAATCAACCTTTTTAAACCTAGGATTCAGAAACTTAAATTATAAATAATTAATTTAAGATTACCATATTACCCTTATTCCACCTTTTTAAGCAAGTGGCCCACTTGCTTTTGATTATTAAATTAAAATTAATCATGGACCATTGATCAAACTTGATCAATGGTCACCATAGAGTTTGCAAGGTTTTTTCAAATGATGGGGTTTCCATATTATCCACCATATATATATATATATATATATATATATATATATATATATATATGAATGCATGTTTGTTGTTGTTTATTGTGATCCTGGTGTGTCACGCGCCTCGCGGTAAAACTCCGCATGTGGAATTTGAGGGTGTAACAATTTTGGAGTTGGTGTTGGAAAGTTTCTTGGATATCTAGTAACTAAAAGAGAGATAGAAGCCAGTCCCGAACAAATAAAAGCTATCCTTGACCTCAAATCCCCAAAAAATGTCAAGGATATACAAAGATTAACTAGCAGGATAGCAGCTCTGAACAGATTCATCTCAAAGTCCTCAGAAAAATGCAAGGAGTTCTATGATATCCTGAAAAAGAACAACAAATTTGATTGGGGACAGAAGCATGAGGATGCACTGAAGAAGCTGAAGGAGTATCTTGCAGCAGCTCCACTCCTGATGAAACTCGAGGATGGTGAACCTCTTAAGTTATACCTCGCAGTTACTGGAAATGCAATAAGTGCAGATTTGGTGAAAGACTTTGAAGGGCAACAACATCATGTCTACTATGTAAGAAAAACTCTATTAGATGCTGAAACCAGGTATTCACATCTTGAAAACCTTATTTTAGCTTTGATAATGGCATCTACCAAGTTAAGGCTGAGAATTCGTTTTAGGATCATAATCATGAACCGTGATCTCACGAATACCAACCGTAGGGTGCGGAATCCCCTCCGGTTGTGCAAAATGATTCAGAAATAAACCTAAACGATCGTGATGAAAACAGATAACGAATCACCGAGCAATTTCCATAACTTTACTCATATATTAGATCAAATGTAGAACGATTACAGATCAAATCATAGACCTAATACAGAGAATATCATACACACACACAAACTGGGAAAAGCTCAAAATGATTAACTCACTCTCTAAACAAACTAACTTTTCCCTTTATATAAGCATCCACATTCGACCTCCCGACTGGTCGAATGGGTCTTCAAGCTAAAGTCTTGGTCATTCTTCTGATTATCTGAACCTTCGACATTCAGTACCGGATCACTAGCTGGGGACATACATGAATAATACACTTACAATCTCCCCCTTGGACCTAGCTAGTGATGTACCAAATCAGAAAACTATCAATTCTTCAAGTTATGCAATCATCATCTTGAACGAATTGAAAACTTTCCATTTTCTTGCACATTTGTGTCGAGGTTCTTGTATATCTCTACAGTAAGCTTCGAAATCTCAGACAGACTCAAGAAATCTTGGCTTTGTCATTTGTTGGTCCAGAGATGAAGACAGAATAATCTTGAATTCTTTACTTCCATGATCTCACTTATCACATCTTTTACAACTTCTGACTGTTGTTCTGGTGATCTAGATGTTCAGGTTTGGGTCTTATTCAGTTATAAGCTTTGTCGATGATTCTTGAGCAATGCACCTGTTGTGTTTGATTCTGCAGAAAAATTTACTAAAAACTGCACAAACTACAACCAGCGTTAGACACGACAAAAATCTCGGAAGTACTCTTCACATTCCTTTTGACCCTTAATAGTTTTCCCCCTGAACTATAAAACAATTTTAAAATGCACCAGAAACTTGAAAATTTTCAATTTGATTTCCTTTTTACAACTCTCGAGCATTTGAGCTTTCACATTAAGTATCCCAACATCGGTTATCGAAAATAAAATCGAAACAAAACATTTTAATTTTTCAAAATTTATGCTAAAACACACCAAAAATCTTTTTAAATTTTTAAATAGATTTGCATAAAAGTACATATTTTTGCGACTTTTCCGGTAGAATTCATCTTATCTTTTAAGAATTTCAATTCTTCTTTGTTGAGTAATAACTTAAGTATTTTAAAAATCTGTTTGAAATTGTCTTGAATGGGGTATTCAACTCCAGGTATGAATGGTCATATCAGTATTGGAACAGTCAGTCAAAACTCTATTTGATCATTTTTTTTGTTTTTGACATTGAGCATCCTACAACCATTACCAGTATGTTTGTCCACTTAAACCTAAAACCATCATTCATTGTTCAGCACTTCAGATACATTATGGTAATATTAGATACTGAAAAATTTATGATCCTCGCGGACGCGACACATTTCCATATCAAGAATTGCGCAAAGCTTCATCGTAACGCGTGATTATATGGTAGTTATCTGTTAGTTACAAGGTATGAGACACAGTGGTGACAGGTCAACAAATCAATGCTACAGAGCGACTTGTGCACTCTACCAGGGTGAGGACTAATATCATACATGATTTTCATCATAGTATTGATACGATGCATTAGATAATCTTTGATTATCATCACACATATTAAGTTCCTCATTCGGTAACTTAAGGATTTGTCATTAAGATCTTTTGTTAAGATACCCTGCCTGATATAGGTCCGTAAATTAATATGACAAAAGATTAGTTAGGCTATCCCCAGATAACTAACAGTATAACGACTCGGAACCTCCGATTTTGGCAATCGATCAAATGAAATTTCGGTACTAAGACCATATGCCAACGATACGTTGATCCACATGATTATCAGTAATTGAATTTAAATTTATATCACCATGCTGAACTTTAAACTTTGATTTCAAGCCTACCAATATATAGTTGTAGTGGTTACTCAATGCTTATCAATTCACTTTGTTTTCAGAGTAGTCTGACAGTCCACTGATGTACTACTATAATCTCCTCTTTTTCTCCAGGAAAACTCAATTTTTGATTTTCTAATTTTTTTTATTTTGATTTTTTTCTAAAATTTTCTCCCCCTAAAAATCTAAAAATAAGCATATTTTTGGATTTTTTATACTTTTGAAGAAAAACAAAATAAAATGATATCCGATGCGGTTTACTCATTGAATTTTGAAAACCATCTTCCCACTCAGATTACTTGACTCACTTTGTTTTTTCAATTAGTAAAACCATTAACAAAGATAAAAGAGTTTAGAATAAACCATTTTATCGCATCTGTTGTACAAATCCAAAACTTGAGAGCAATTGCATTAGATTGCAACTTTTTCTGGCTTCACAAGTAGGAAACAGATGACAAACACTCTCCTTTCTTTTCAAATCATGTTTTCATTTTTCAATATCCCTTCCTTGACCTTCACCTCTCCAATAAATAGCTTGTATACAGATGCTCCACTATCAACTATCAAAAGATAACTAATAGGTCTGTCTGGAATAGCCTGCACACTTGTTAAATAATTAGTAGGATAGAGGAACTCATCCCTTCACAATGATGGGTTGTCCAAGGTCATTAATCCTTGGAATATCAATCCATTCTCATTTTCAAAAATCAATTGGTTTTTCAATGGATTGATTTGAAGTAGAAGTGTTGGATCAGTTTGCTCTTTTTGCTAAGTAAGAACTTGCTATCTTGACACTTAAGTGTTTAGCAAGTCCTTGTAAATCAGATTATAAGCACAGCGGAATGTTATAAGTTAAAGCAACACTTTTTACACTAAGGCAGAGTTATAACTCCCCCTTGATGTTTGAAACTAATAAATGACAAAGTATTTATTATGAATCTAAGCTGTAAATGAGAATTAGATACTTAGAGAGATTCACAATAAATACAGAAATGGAATAGAACAATGAGAGTGTTTGAAGGATTTTTCTATTAAAATCAATGTCTAAAATAGAAGGTTGAAGCCTCCTATTTATAGACGTTTACATGCATGTATCTTGCCTAATAAGCAAGTACAGAAACTACAGAAACAAGTTGCACAAGTTGCAACATTGAAAGAAACAAATACAGCTAAAAGTAATAATACAACAAACTACTGATGAAAAAAGGCGGTGGGAAATATCTATTGCTAAGTGCTGATGAAGGACAACTACTGAAGAGTAGTTTTGTCTTCAGTACTTCTGAAGTGAACTTGTCTGGTTTGGACTTCAGAACTTCTGCTTCTTCAGCACTTCTTATATCTTCTAATCAGCAGTTTCTTGTCTTCTCTTCAGTACTTCTTTACTTAGCCAAAATGACAGAAGTGAATTAGACTAAGGTTTACAAAAGTGGTTTCACCAATCCTCTTTGTCCTAACAATCTCCCCATGGATTGATGAAGCCAAAACCTTACTAATTCCTTATGTGTTTCTTCTGTCTTGAACAATCTTCCATATCTCTTTGTACATGGTGTTCATGAGCTGGTTTAACTGACCATCAGATAGAGATCCTCTCTGTGGTTCTAGATGTTGAATTGTGAGCAGGTCTTGTGTTGACAGTTTCTTCAGATCACTGATCTTCTTGTAAGCCCTGCTTGAGAGGTCTCTTCTTGTCAACAATACTGAGTTGTTATCAGTAAGTGACCATCTGATGATAGGGATCTTTGACTTGTTAAAGTCAGAAGAATAGGGAACCAGACTTGTCCCTTGGGTTGATGGTCCTGAGTGCTGGATGTCTTCAGTTTCAGATAGCCTCAGGTGGGATTCTCTTCCTTGTTGTTGTTACATATCAGGCATCTGAACAGTTGGGAGATGGTGTTCAGTCACTACTCTGGTATGCAGCTTTTCTTTGATGGTCTTTTGTATTTGATAAGCAAAAGTGGAAGGATCCCTGAATTGTGTTAACAGAGGTTTCTCCTCAATGTCAAAATCTGAATGGACTATTGAACTTCCTTCAAGTAGTACCATTTTGAAGTCAGTTTTGACATTGTCCTCTGCCTTCTTCTTCTGAGTAGCAGTTCTTCTAGATGCACCAGAAGTTCTAACTACTGATCTTGAAGGATCAGCAGTTTGAAACTTCTCAGGATTTGCAGCCTTGGCAGCCAAGTATTTTCTATAAGTATCCATCAGTCTTTCTTCTTTCCATCTGGATACTGAGGCTTTTGAACCATATCCTTCTGCTACTAACTCTTCTATTATCTGGGCTCTCTTGGCCTTTCCATCTTTGCTTGTGGCCACTTTGTCTGCAAGCAGTTGTGCTCTTCTTGTCAGCTCTTGCATAGAGAGTCCTTTGAGTGTAAAGGCTTTAGTCTTGCTGTTCTTGGTAATATAAGACACCAGTTGTTGTCTTTTATCTTGTTCAGCAATCTCATCAAGGCTAGCCTGCCTTTGTAGTTCAGCTGCATAAGCCTGAAGTTTTTCTTCATGGCTTAAATCCAAATCATCCCTTTCTTCCAGAGATTTCCAAATCTGATCTTCTCTGGCCTTCTTGTTGGCTGCAATTAAGCTCTTCTCTAGTAGTTCAGCTGATTGAGAGATAGGAGAAGGGTTTAATACAGTCATTGTAGTAACAGTTGTAGGCCTGATGGGATCAGATGTTGGTTAAATGGGAGCAGTGGTTCTGGAAGGTTCAGTTGTTTGAGGTTTGGAAGTGTTAACTTCTGATGTGCTGACAACTGCTGATGGTTTGTCAGCTACTGAAGGATTGTCTTCAGTACTTTCTGATTCTTCATCAGAAGTTTTGTTATCAGAAGTTTCTTCATTTTGCCTTAGGGATTCTTCAGATGTTTGGGTCTCATCTTCTTTCTCTGCAGCTTCAATTTCTTCTATTGAGACACCAAACTGTTTGGCCAATTTTTCTTTCCTGGCCTGATCTTTTTGATCTCTTTCAAGGAGTGCCACTCTTGCCCTTATCCTGGCTTGGAATGACTCCTTAGGTTCCCTGATCTTCTCCCCCTTTTTGGATTCATCAATTTTAACCCTTGAAGCAGAGGGTTGGGAGAATTATCCTTGAAGATGAGCAATCTGTTTGCTGTTGAAGTCTATTTTGTTGGATAGATCGTTCATCTTGGTCTTGATCACTCCAAATTGGTTCTTGATGGACAGCTCCAAGTCAGCTGTATATGTTTGGAAGTGATTTCTGATGAGTGTATTCATCATGTGGTACAGGGGACCCTCTGGGCTGCATAGCTGGTTCAGGTCTATGCTTGTTTGCCCAGGGAATTGGGTAGGCATTTGTTGTGAAGGGGGTGTTTTTGGGAGATCCTCATGTTGTACAGAGGATGCCACTCTAGGGGTTTTAGGGATTGAGTGGGCTTTAACCTGTGTAGAGGTGACTGGCTTCTTGAGCCTGGATACCCCTGAAACAGGACCTTCAGAAAGTGCCGTCAATTCAGTAGTTTGAGTGTGTGAAACATCATCCAAACTAATGGAATCATCTGAATCCCTGATGTTGCCCTCAATGAGGACTGTCTCAGTTAAATCATGAGCTGAGCCCAACTCAGTTCTCTCATGAACCTCTTTTTCTTGGTACTGAGGATTTCCTACTTCAGGCATTAAGCCTTCATCAGTAGTTGCCACATCTGAGGTCTTAGCTATGTTACTTCTATCCTCAGATCCACCACTGGGTGGTAACTGTGTAGTAGCAGCCTCAGATGCCCCAAGAGTCTCTAAAATTGGGCTTAAAGACTCTGGTCCACCCTCATCTCTTGGGATAGGGCTAGAGATGTCCACATCCATGTCTGATGTAGTAGTTATGTCCCCTGTTTGTTGTGGTTGTAGGGGACTGACATGATCAGATGGGACATTCTCTTTTAGCCCAGAGAGAAGTTTGGCAATTTCTATTGCCTCTTGTTCAGAAATTTGTGGGGTTGGTTCAGTAGTTTGGGCAATAGATGGTGAAAGTTGTTGTTCAGCAGTTTCAAAAGAAGAGTGTGTTTGATATGTTTTTCTAAGTCTTTTTCTTTTGAATAAAACGGTTATGGGTGCTCTTGGTGGGGTTTGAGATGGATGAGACTGAGAGGGTGTTTCAGTCTCATCTATTTGAAGAGCAGAATGCTCATGAGCATGTTCAGGCATCTCAACCTCCTGAACAGCTTTTCTTTTGGGTTGGTGGGGTGTAGTTTTTGTTGGCTTGGGCTTTTTGGCTTTTGGTGGTGTGAGTTTGGAAGATGTGGGCTTCAGGGGGACTTGTTGTTGTTCTCCCTGATCATCTTCTGGCCAGGCAGCCGGTTTGTTATGCCTTGAGTATGCTTGTGATGTTAAAGGATTTAAAGTTGAAATTTTTCCCACAAGCACCTCATTACCCAGTTCCCCTATTATGCATTGCATAATGAACCTTGGGTATAACAAAAACTTTTTCTTGGTATTATTGTGATGTAACACCAACTCATTGAAAAATAGTTTTGATGCCCTGAATTTAGTTTCATTCACAATGGAATGAAATATTGGTTGAAAAGTGGAGGGCATCTGGTCATAAGACCCTGTTTTTGGACTCAAACACATAATAATATAATGAAACAAAAGCTTGTATTTTGGTTCAAAATATTTTTTGAATATTGTAGCATGGGAGAGAGTACCTTGATAACCACACTCAGTCATGGTTAGATGAATATCAGTGTTAGCAACATGGTCAGGGGCAGTTACATCATCCAGACCCAGTCTTGTTGCTAGTGTGGCCGGTGTGATGGTCAGTTGTTTCCCTTTTATCCTTGAGTTGAGGGAAATGACCTCATCACCCATTGTAACCGTCTCAGCATTTGCCCAGAACTCATTCAGAGTTTCAGTGTGAATTGGTGGGTTTATTGTGAGAGCAGTAAAATATTGGGATTTGACGACAAGATCAATGATCTCATCGTATTGGGACCAGCCTTCTTGTTTTTCAAGAAAGGCTCTTTGATTGTGCCCCTGTTTTAGAACTAGAGCCATGTGGTTTGGGTTTTTGATCGAACAGTGGATTTGCAGGTATAGGTTATTGAGAGAGTTTTGAGAGAGAAGGAGGGATATTTTGAGTTTGAAAGGATAAGTGTGTAGAAAAGGTATTTATTAGAAGTTTTAACCGCTTGAATCTTCTTTATTAGAAGTTTTAAAACCGCATTTGGTTAAAAATCTCTTTATCAGAGGTTTTAAACTGATTAGGTCAAACCTCTGATGATGGGAAAAGTCAGATTTGCCCTTTTGACTTAAACTGCTGATGAAGGATTACTTCATCAGTAGTTCCCATTTTCTCTTCAGCAGTTTTAACATCTGATGAGAAATGTTTTTATAAATACTTTATTCATAACTTCTGAAGGTTATTTTATCAGAAGTTACACACTTTTTCAGAAAAATTACCCCCATACTGATGATTTTTGTTCATCAGTAGTTTCTCTCATACTGATTTTTGTTTAATCAGTAGTTTTGTTTTTCAGAAGTTTTGTTTCAGACTTTTGTCTTTTGTAAGTGAAAACCAGAAAAAAGAAGGAAAAGGTTAACTTGGATTCCACCAAGGTAAACAGGATGGAATCAAGGATGGAAAAAGGAAAAAGAAAATGTTTTATGCATAACAGTAGTGATTGATGTAGAAGTTTGATGTAGAGTTGGGTAGAATCAAGTGTTAACTTGGATTCTAACTGATATGCAAAAAAAAATAAATAAATAAAAATAAAGTAAACACTTACAAATTTAGCATTCCAAGCATGGATACTAACTTCTGAAATGTTGATGTGTCAAGGGGTTTAGTGAAGATGTCAGCTATTTGATTAGTTGTTGCTACATGCTTCACCTCAATCTTGCCTTTTTCATAGCAATCTCTTATGAAATGGTACCTGATCTCAATATGTTTGGTTTTTGAGAACTGTACCAGATTTTGAATGATGCTAATGGCAGATTTGCTGTCTACAAACAAAGGTGTCTTGGTCTCTTTGATTCCATAATCAAGAAGTTGATATTGGAGCCATTGTATCTGTGATGTACAACTTGCAGCTGCAATGTATTCAGCTTCAGCAGTTGAAGTTGCAACAGATGTTTGCTTCTTTGATTGCCATGACACTAGACAGTTACCCAGGAATTGACAACCACCAGATGTTGACATTCTTGTCATCTTACACCCTGCATAGTCACTATCTGAAAAAGCTGATAACTTGGTATTGCTTGAAGCAGGATACCAAATTCCCAGTGTTGGAGTTCCTTTCAGATATCTGAAAATTCTTTTGACTGCTATAAGGTGTGATTCCCTTGGTGCTGATTGATATCTACCACAGACACATGTTGAGAACATAATATCTGGTCTAGAAGCAGTTAAGTATAAAAGGGAACCTATCATGCATCTGTACATGGTTTGATCAACCTGTTTTCCTTGATCATCAGGTTCAACTTGTGTGATTGGTGTCATGGGAGTGGAACATGATTTACAGTCATTTAAAGAAAATTTGTTCAATAATTCTTTAACATATTTTGATTGATGTATAAAAGTTCCATTTGTTTGTTGTTTGATCTGCAGTCCTAGAAAGTACTGCAGTTCTCCCATGGTACTCATCTCAAATTTTGATTGCATGAGTTTCTTAAAATCATCACACAGTTTTGTGATTGTTGAACCAAAAATGATATCATCAACATAAATTTGAACAAGTAAGACATGATTTCCAACATGTTTAATGAAAAGTGTTTTATCAATGGCACCTCTTGTAAAGTTATTTTTGAGTAAAAAGGTGGAGAGTGTATCATACCAGGCTCTTGGAGCCTGTTTGAGCCCATAAAGAGCTTTGTCCAGTCTGTACACCCACTCAGGATGAGAAGGATCCTCAAACCCAGGTGGCTGACAGACATACACCTCCTCTTTGATTTTTCCATACAAAAATGCACTTTTCACATCCATTTGATAAACTTTAATTTTGTTGGAAATGGCATAGGCCAGAAATAACCTGATGGCCTCAAGCCTTGCAACTGGAGCAAAGGTTTCATCATAGTCAATTCCCTCTTCTTGAGAGTACCCTTGAACTACCAGTCTTGCCTTGTTCTTGATTATCATACCAGCTTCATCTTGTTTGTTCCTGAAAAACCATCTTGTACCAATTGGTTGCTTGTTTTGAGGTAAAGGACAGATTTCCCAGACCTGTTGCTTGTTGAACTGAAGCAGTTCATCTTGCATAGCTTGCACCCAATTATTGTCTTTGAGGGCTTCCTGGTACTTCTTTGGTTCCAACTGTGAAATAAAGGCTGAGAATAGGCAAAAGTTGGAGAGCTGGTTTCTGGTAAGAACACCTGTAGCTATATCACCCATGATTTGATCAAGTGGATGATCTCTGTGTTCAATCAGTTGTTGTAAACCACTGACAGGTGTAGGTGGCTCTTGTTCTTCAAACAAACTACTGAGGTCTATAATATCTGGTTCAGCAGTTTCAGCTTCTTCAGTAGTTGCAGGTGCTGAAGCAGATGTTTGAGTTTGGCCTTCAGTATTTGTTTGATCAGAAGTTTGAAAAACTTCTGATGGTGTTGTAGTTGACTTAATGACTGTTTGAGGAGTCCATGGTGTAGGATCCTCATCTTCAAACCTTTGATCACCATAATAAGTAGGTTTGGAAGAAGTAACAGTCTTTTCAGGTCCAAAGTGAAAGTTGTCAAGGTCAAAGAGTTCAGCAGGATGTGCTGGAATAAGAGTGTGTTTTGACTCATTGAACTTGACATTCAATGTTTCTTCTACTATCCTGGTGTGAGAATTAAAAACCTTGTAGGCTTTTCTAGTTGAAGAGTAACCAAGAAAGTAACCTGAGTCAACTTTGGCAGCAAACTTTGAAATAGATTCCTTAATGTTCAAGATGAAACATTGACACCCAAAAGCCCTGAAAAAGGAGATAAGGGGCTTCATGACATGAAGAACTTCATAGGCAGTCTTGGAATGTCTCTTGACCACAAGAACTCTATTCTGAACATAACATGATGTGTTAACTGCTTCTGCCCAAAAGTACAATGGCAGTCCAGAATCAGCTAACATTGTTCTTGCTCCTTCTATCAATGTTCTGTTCTTCCTTTCTACCACACCATTTTGTTCAGGAGTTCTGGGAACACTGTATTGTCTAATAATCCCTTTAGACAAACAGAATTCATCCAGAGTTTTGTTCCTGAACTCTGTCCCATTGTCACTTCTAATGGTTTTGACAGATAGAGAATATTGTTTCTCTACTTGTAGAATGAAGAACTTGATGATTTCAGCAGCCTCATCCTTGGAAAATAAGAAGAATACCCATGTGAATCTTGAATAGTCATCAATGATGACTAAGCAGTACTTCTTTTTACCAAGGCTCATAATCTTGACAGGTCCAAATAAGTCCATATGGAGTAGTTGAAGACATGCAGTTGTTTTTGATTCTTCAATAGACTTATAGGAGGACTTATGCTGTTTTCCCTTTAAACAGGATACACAGTGTTCTTGACACTGGTATACTTTCAAAGGTAGACCTCTGACCAAGCCCATTTTTGTGACTTTATTTATGGTTTTAAAGTTCACATGGCCAAGTCTCCTGTGCCAGAGATCTGTTTCTGAAGTTGATGCCCTTGAGAAGAAACAGGCAGTGTTGTTCAATACTTTGTCTTTCTCAATGTCTACTGCATAGACATTGCCACATCTTTTGGCAATCAGCAAAGTATGATCTTCTATAATCTTCTCTATCAACTTCTGGCCTTCTGGTGAGATGATCTTGCAAGCTGTCTTTGTGAAAAAGGAAGAATATCCTTTATCACACATTTGTGACACGCTCAGCAAGTTGTATTCAAGGTTTTCCACCAGATTGACCTTGTCAAACTGTATTTTGCCAGAGGAGACATTGCCATGTCCTAGCACATATCCCTTAGCATTGTTCCCAAAGGATACAGATCCTTCTCTTTGGCTGATAAAATTGTTTATCAGGTATCTGCATCCAGTCATGTGCATAGAGCCTCCACTATCAACATACCATATGCTGTTTAAGCCCCTGGAAACTCTCTGCACATAAAAGCAAATTAGTTAGATTTGGAAACCCAAGCCTGTTTGGCTTTGGGTTTGCTCTTGAGAACAGTTACAGTTTGTTCTTGACCAGGTTGAGAAATCCATGTCTTTTTGGCAATGGATTTTTCATTAAAAACCATGGTGGTATCCTTTTTAGGACCACTATCAACCTTGGTCATCAGTAGTTCTACCATGTTCTTTAGATTTTGAATCTCAGCAGTTTGTGAAACTGCTGATGATTCTGGTCTAACTACTGACAAGGAATTTTGAGAAAAAGATTTTGGTTGAGATTTTATCTTTTTCTGAGAAAAGGTGTTTTCAGGTTGTTGTTTCTTGGGTTTAAAGACTCTTTCATAATCATTTCTGATTTGATTTCCCACAACCTGTTGTTTAAATTTTTGATTGAACTGAATTCCTTTTCTGTATCTACAAAATTCAGTTTTGTGGTTGAACAGGCCACAAATTTCACATTCTTTTGCCTTTTGTTTTTGATCTAAAGGCAAATTTCTGACATTTGTGAAAAGATTTTGCTCATCAGTAGTTTTCAGGGTCTCAACTCCTGATGTAGATGAAACTACTGATGGCTTGATGTCAGTTTTTGTAAATACTTCTGAAGTACTTTCTTTAAAAATGCCAGGATTTCTGTTTAGAAAGTTTTCATGGAAAGATGTGCATTCTTTCCCTTCAGAAGTTTCATTTGAAACAATTCTTCTCCCATCTTCAGTAGTTTTGGGAGAAAAATCTGTTGGTGTTTCAACATGATGGTATCCTATGCCAAACTTAACATTTGAAGCACTTTGTTTGTTTAGCAATAATTGATACCCCCTACAAGATTCCACCCATTTTTCACAAGTGATCCTGGTGTCAGCAAGCTCTTGTCTGACATCTCCCAGGTCATTTAGCATCATTTTAATTTGTGCTTGGGTTTCAATAGCAGAGTCAGTTAATTTATAAACTTCTTTTGTTTTAGCACACAGTTTTCTTTCTAAATCACATTTTATCTGTGTGTATTTTCTTTCTAAATCATTGGCTTTGCCTTGTAGGTGCAGGTTTGTCTCTCTTATGAGAGCAAAAGTTTCTTTGCAAGAATTTGAGCAAAGTTTTGTCAAAGATTCTTTTGATACCTGAGACAATGCAGATTTTGAAGTACAGCCTTCAAATGCCATTAAGGCAAAGTTCTTTCTGCCATTGTCTGGTTCTCCCCAGTTGATGTCAAACACTTTGTTGTCTGCATCAGGATTGCACTCTGTGGTGTCATAAGGGAGACTGCTCCAGTCAACATACCCTGAGGTAAAGAGACTTTGTTGATGGGGTTGTTGAGGCTGTGGAGGAAGTTGAGCAGCTGGAAAGGGAGGGATTGATTGTTGGCTCTGCATCTGTTGAGCAGGCACTTGAACATATTGTACTTGAGGCATATATTGCTGTTGAGGAGCTTGTGCCTGTACAAAATGAGCACTCCCTTGAGTTCCATTGTTCCTATTATAATTGGGGTTATAGTTATTTCCAGATTGTGATTGGTTAAAGCTAGAGCTTCTACACTCTCTAGCAAAGTGTCCCAACTTCTGACACTTGTGACATCTCAGTTTAGATTTGTCAAAACCAATTTTTGTATTACTGGTCAATCCTGGAAATTTCCTTCCTGACCTTTTATAAAACTTGTTAGTTTTAATGCTTAGCATGGCCAGTTGGTGTAATATGTCCATTTCTTCTAAGTCATCACTGCTAAAATTTTTCAAATCATCCATGATAAAACATAGATTATCAGCAGTTTGACTTTGGTCATCATTGTCATAACCTGGGAAAGATCTTTCTGATGAGATCCCAGTGGTTATGTCAATATTGTCATAAGATCCATAGGAACAAGTTGGTGAATCTTGTCCCAAAAGTGCTGTACTACCTGGTAGGTAGTCATCAGCAGTTTTACCAGAAGTTTGTAATTTCTTCTTTTGATCGATTTCTCTCTCAAAAGTAAGTAATCTCCCATGGAGTTTTGTAAGAGTGAGGGAGCTAAAATCTGGTGAGGATCTTAAGACAATGGAGTAAGTTTCCCATTTGTCAGGTAAAGACCTTAAAAATCTATGTAACATAGATATTGTTGTATAGGTCTGACCATTTAACTTTAGCTCAGAGATTAATGAGGAGAATCTTTCAAATTGTTGAGTCAAAGTTTCCCCATTAATATAAGCAAATGTTTCATATTGTTGAGCTAAAATTTCTCTGGTGTTGGCAATCACCTCTTCAGTTCCTCCAAACTGTTCTTTAAGACAGTCCCAAAGTTCTTTGGCACTTTCACAATGTAAAAGGCCAGAGTATATTTCATTTGGGAGAGCCATTGCCAGCATAGAGAATGCTTTTGCATCTAGCTCAAGTTTTAGGAAATCTTCATCTGTATAGTCTTTGGGTTCCTTTGGAATCCCTTCTTTAGTTTCAAGATTTATATTTACTGGTTTGTGAGGACCATATATCACAGATCTCCAACAACCTGTGTTGGTTTGTGACAAGGTATGTGCCATTCTCTTTTGCCATATATTGTACTCATTTCTCACAAGCATGGCAGGTTTGGTGGCAGAACCAGTATTATGTGGATCCATTTTTAAAGAGTATAGATTTGTCAGATGACTCTTTTAAGTGATGGATATTGATAAAAAGTGAACTTTTGATCTTTTTATTGAATATCAATAAGAGCTTTGTGTCTGATTCTCAATTTGTTAGATTGATATGTGATCAGATAAACCAATGCTCTGATACCAATTGTTGGATCAGTTTGCTCTTTTTGCTAAGTAAGAACTTGCTATCTTGACACTTAAGTGTTTAGCAAGTCCTTGTAAATCAGATTATAAGCACAGCGGAATGTTATAAGTTAAAGCAACACTTTTTACACTAAGGCAGAGTTATAACTCCCCTTTGATGTTTGAAACTAATAAATGACAAAGTATTTATTATGAATCTAAGCTGTAAATGAGAATTAGATACTTAGAGAGATTCACAATAAATACAGAAATGGAATAGAACAATGAGAGTGTTTGAAGGATTTTTCTATTAAAATCAATGTCTAAAATAGAAGGTTGAAGCCTCCTATTTATAGACGTTTACATGCATGTATCTTGCCTAATAAGCAAGTACAGAAACTACAGAAACAAGTTGCAACATTGAAAGAAACAAATACAGCTAAAAGTAATAATAAACAACAAACTACTGATGCAAAAAGGCGGTGGGAAATATCTATTGCTAAGTGCTGATGAAGGACAACTACTGAAGAGTAGTTTTGTCTTCAGTACTTATGAAGTGAACTTGTCTGGTTTGGACTTCAGAACTTCTGCTTCTTCAGCACTTCTTATATCTTCTAATCAGCAGTTTCTTGTCTTCTCTTCAGTACTTCTTTACTTAGCCAAAATGACAGAAGTGAATTAGACTAAGGTTTACAAAAGTGGTTTCACCAATCCTCTTTGTCCTAACAAGAAGCTGCTATTGATTTAGAAAGTGATTTGGGTTTCCAAACACGTTCAGAGTTTATTTTAGCTTTTATTGAAATCGTTTTGATTGTTGACTTTTCAGATTTCATGTTTGACACCTGCTTTTGAACTTTGTTTGGAACCTTCTCAGACTTAACTGATAAAGGTCCAGGTTTAGAGTTATTTTTAGGCTTAGCCTTAGAACTCCCCCTTACCTTAACAACCCGTTCACTATCTACATTTTTGTTTAAGGCAATCTTGTTTCGACTATCATACACAACCCGTTTCCCCATTTGTTTCTTGAGTTGTTTTGGGGATACAGGCTTTTTGACATTGCCTGAATTTTTAGCAACATTCACTTCGGTCTTTTTCTATTTAACATACGGACAAGTAGAAACTAAATGCCCACACTCTCCGCAGTTATAACAAGACCTATACTCTACAAAATCATAATGATACCCATCATCCCATTACCAATAAGGACAATAAGCAGCAATATGTCCAACTTCACCACATTCAAAACAGTTTCTCCATTCAACATATTCATGAGAATACTGTGGTGAGTTGTTTCCCCAATAACCATCAAATCGAGAGTGAGTTGGATAATCATCAAAATCATGAGATCTAGATGAAAAACTTCTTGAATTCCATTGATAAGAATTTTTCACTTGATCATTGCCTTTCAATTTGTTTGGTTTTGGTCCCTTTGCCCTAGGATTTTTCTTTTTGTTCCCAGGCTAATCCTTTTCATTCTCATGTTGGTTAGGATTGAGTTCAAAATGAAGATGACCAAATTGATTTCAAAATTGATTTATCAGATTATTATTATCGACAAAAATACATTTGAGTAAAGATTGTTCGATATTCTCAATTGGAAAATCTTTGTTGAAAACCAATTTATCATGTCCTTCCAACATGTAGGATCCTTCAACTCCTTCAGGAAACTTGAATATGGGTTTTTCTTCAGATTCTGATTCTGAAGTGACAACCACATTTTCATTTTTCACTTCGAGTTTTGATTTCACCTCAGAATCAGGATCAACAACACAAGGTGTTGTGATTTCCAACTCTGATGTGGAATTATTCTTTGAAATAGTTTCATGGAGTTCTAAAATCTCTTTCTTAAAAGATTCAATTTGATTCATAAAATGCCTTTCATTATTTATCAAAATTTTATTTTCAATTTGATATCGTTCAAGTTTATTTGTTAAGTTCTGTTTGTCCTCAAGAAGTTTCAGCACTTCATTTTTCAATTTGACACACTCGGAACAATTAGCACATTCAGATTTTGAATTTACCTCAACATCTGCATTATTACCATTTCCAGAATTTGCATCAACATTTGATGTATCACTTTGTCTTGATTTACTCTGTTCTGAACTCGTATCAGAGCTCAAATCACTCTTTGACAATTCACTTGAATCATCATTCCTTATTTGTTTAGCGAGACACACAACATCACTTTTAACACTTTCTCTGTTAACACACTTGTCAACATGTACCATCTTATCAGTTGGTTGCACAGCTGGAGCTAGTATGTTTCCACAATAATCAACAATAGGTCTCGGTGTCATTGGAAATCCCCAAATTTTGTCAACTTGAGATTTTTGTCTTTGTCATTGTTGTCGTGCAGCTTCTATCTGAGCTTTTATCTGATCATCAGTTCTTGATATAGCCAAGTAATTTATCATTTTTCAACAAAAATTATTTCAAAATTTTTCTACAATCAGGCTTATTCGAAATTTTTTACGCCTTAAATTTGAAAAATATACTCCAAATAATCGTGGGTTCGAACCAACAAAATATGGTCTTATTCAACCTTTCAAAAGGCTCGAATGAAACTCTGATTTGGTTCGGCCTCGAGAATGAAATATTTTGAAAATCAGATACTTGGTTCGACCTGATGAAATCTTCGTTCGAACTCCCGTAAGGTCGAATGAACTAGAATGGGTCGAATGAAAAACAATTCACACTGAAAAATCTGGTTCGACCTAAAAACACACTGGTTTGACCTAAAATCAGTTGGTTCGACCTAAATCACTCTAGGTTCGACCTCTCGATGCTCTCATTTGACCTTTCCAGGTCTGTTCATCATCTTCAACCTCAATAACACGAATCAAATCGGTTTTTAACAAAATTTTCACCAAATGTAATGAAATTTGATAGGTTTTGTGCGGATTTGAATTTAGACAAACATTTGTGAAATGATTTTTGAAAACAACATCAAATTCAACTCCAATTTAATCAAAAACCATGTTTTTATGAAAAGCTTCAAAATTTCTAGGGTTTTGCACTTTTAAACCAGAATTTTAATCTGTTTTCATCAATTCAGATCAATTTGCAATCGTGAAATCGAGCCTACGCTCCGATACCAATTGAGAATTCATTTTAGGATCATAATCACGAACCGTGATCTCACGAATACCAACCGTAGGGTGCGGAATCCCCTCCGGTTGGGCAAAATGATTCAGAAATAAACCTAAATGATCGTGATGAAAACAGATAACGAATCACCGAGCAATTTCCATAACTTTACTCGTATATTAGATCAAATGTAGAACGATTACAGATCAAATCCTAGACCTAATACAGAGAATATCACACACACACAAACTGGGAAAATCTCAAAATGATTAACTCACTCTCTAAACAAACTAACTTTTCCCTTTATATAAGCATCCACATTTGACCCCTTTTATAGGTCGAATGGGTTCATTCGACCCCTTGTGGGTTCGAATGAAACCTTCTCTTTTTCATTCAATCTTCATTCGACCTAAGTTGAACTCCATTCGACCTCCCGACTGGTCGAATGGGTCTTCAAGCTAAAGTCTTGGTCATTCTTCTGATTATCTGAACCTTCGACATTCAGTACCGGATCACTAGCTAGGGAAATACATGAATAATGCATTTACAAAGGCATTATTTTGAAACACATAGGATATATATTCAAATGAATTACCCTATTAAAAATGTGTTTAGAAAACCAGAAATGTCAGGAAGAATGGCAAAATGGTCAGTAAAATTGAGTGCTTTTGACTTGGTATATAAACCTAGAAATGCAATCAAATCACAGGCTCTAGCAGATTTTGTGGCTGATTTCAGTAGTGACATCCTAAGTGAAGTAGAGTCTGAAGTTCAACAATTGAATGAAAATTTAGAAAAATGGAGTCTACACACTGATGGTGCTTCAAATGCAAGAGGTACAGGGTTAGGATTACTACCAAAATCGCCACAAGGGGATATAATACCCCATGTTATTAGATGTGCATTTCAAACAACCAATAATGAGGCAGAATATGAAGCTCTCATTGCCGGTTTACAACTTGCTAGAGACATGCATGTTATAAATTTAGAAGTATTTGTTGATTCCTTATTGATTACTAACCATTTTAATGGATCTTATGCAGTAAAAGGTCAAAAGTTAGCTATTTATCTTGAAATAGTCTAAAAATTATCAACTTCTTTTGTAGAATTCACACTAACACGGGTACCTAGGGAAGAAAATGTTGAAATGATGCCTTGGCAAATCTAGGATCTTCTTTGAATTTACCTAAAGGATCCAAGATTCCCATTATCCACATCCTGAAGCCAGCAATTGAAGAGTGGCATCCGGAGGATAGCAAAGCACATCCTGAGGATAACACTGAACAGCCTGAGGATAAGACAGTGCATCCTAAGGATAACACTGTTCTAACCACTCGGTTTCAAGATGATTCATCCTGGATGACTCCTATAATAAAATATTTACTAGAAGATGTCATCCCTGATGGAGAAAATGCAAAAGCTTTCAGGATGAATGTCACACTCTCAAATTTCCACTGCAGTGTTTATACCGCGAGGCGCATGACATACCAGGATCCCATAGCCATAAGTCATATGAACGAACTCTAAATGCCCAAACCATTTAGTTCGTTTTCAAAAACCAAGTTTAGTTAAGCTGCGGAAGGGTAAACCAAATTTAAACCTTTAAAAACCATGCGCAAAACAACGCGCCCAAATTAAAACCATACGAAAGAAAATGTAAAAGCATAATATGTAATTTAGATGTATGCCCAAGACTCAAATGCAGTGAAGTGTGCAGTGCTTTCTAATCCTGGCACCGGAAGCTAACTACCTGCAAAAGCATGTATATCATGGGTCAACAAACAATGTTGGTGAGTTCACTAAGTAAAGTAAATGAGTATGCAAATGCGCTGGTTTCCAAAACCACGTAAACAAGTATTGAGTTGGTTCCAAGAACCGTGTAAACACTAGTTCATCGCATGTCAAGGGTAGCTAACCCATTCATGATAACTAACACCGATATACCGAACTGTTGATGTACGTGTAGCCACAAATGTGAGCCGCATGCCTTACATCATTGCCTATCAACAATGAAAAAATCTGTTAAGTTATAGTTCACTCCCGCACTCCCCGAGCCGGTGTGAGGTTTGTCAGACCTAATAGCGCTATCAACTAATAACCCGTTTGCCATAACCCGGCAACTCATTCGGTATGTGAAGGACTTACAGATGATAGAGTTGGTTTAGTTCATCAAGGACACAGTTTGCGAACTAGCAAAAACCGACCCACACAAGGATCCATAGCATCCTAACCCGGGATGTGTAAGTAGTCCCAAACCGGACTAGAAAGTAGTAGTCCCAACCCGGACTAGAAAATAGTAGTCCCAACCCGGACTAGAAAAAGTTAAGTACGTTGTCTCAACCCGAAACGCATGCTTTTGAGAAAAGAGTAGTGAAACTCACCTTAGGTTGCACGTGAATAATCCAAATTCCTCAAACAGAAATGAGCTACCGACTCCCTATTACAAATGTCACTAGGTGAGTATATGTGCATAATCAACACACCATACAACTCGTTTGTCCAAGACTTTTAAAGTTCAAACCATGTAGTGACACCTAATGACTCTACATGCACAAGTAAGTCCTACGTATCCCGTTGGTGATCATATTGATTATTATCAGTTTTATACCTCATACACATCTCATATAAGTATTCATGCAAGTTCATGTCAAATACATACCATATAAGACTTCAAATAGTCCCGCAAACATCCCTTACACAATTTGCGTTTTCAGGGCAGATTGTACACTGTGAAAAACGAATTATTTAAAATACTTAACGAATGAATTAAACTCCCAAATTTTTACTGAATATTAATTGGGATTCATTTGGTAACCCATATTTTTGTTTTATCTCAAAACCAAATAAAAAATTTATTAAAATTCGTACAACACAGCTATGTCCAGAAAATTTCCACAGCAGGTCAGTTTAGTAGAAAAATTTCCAAATATTGTGTATTCACCCAAACGAGGTGAATCACACTGTAAAAGTCAAGTTTTTCCAATGTTGACCTACTGTCCAAATTTCATAACTTAACCCTTTGTAGAACTCGAGTTATGATCGTTTAAAGTTGACCCAATTTATAATTCCGAAAATCTGATATGACCTTTAATCAAATAAAATTCCAAAAACATATCAAACGACATCCAAATCAGATGATTTTGCCCATTATAAAAAGCTAAGACCATGTACAATCCATTCATATAAATAATCGATCAAAACAATCAATTTGATATCACAATACAGACCCTACAAAACACCCTAATGAATATGTCAGAAAACTGAAACTTGCACCCCAAGTTATTCATAAACCCTAATCATCCATAATCACCTATTCCATGAAATTCTCATATACAATCATCTTAAAATCTGTATTTTTCACATTCCTAAACCCTAATTATAATCCCATACATCAATTCTCATAAACCTCCATGCAAAACATATAAGAATTTACACAAACACATACACATGCGATTCATTCTCATAGAGTTTCTAGGGTTTTTAAAAGCTTTTCAAAACATTAACAATTATCATAAAACTTATAAAAATTATACATTTCAATGCAAGAAATCCTCAAGGTTTAGAGATTCCACCCAACACCACTTGGATTAATCAAGGGAATTTGTTGTTTGATTGAAATTGAGAGATTGTGGGGGTGGGGGTGTTTACGGTGCAAGGGTGGGGGGTTAGGGTTTCTTATTATTATTTTTTTCATCAATAATTATAAGGGGATTTGGCTTGTTGCCCAAGTAATTGGGTATTAGGGCCTTTTTGTCTACTAACCAGACCCGTTAATCGTGTTTTAATCCAATACTGGACCTGATAATATTAACCACCCTAACTTACTTAAAAATCATTGTTTTAATCATCTCATAACATATTAATCATAGAGTGCACGTAATTTGCATGGTTTACGTACTAACTATCAGTTAAGCAGTAATTCGCATAAACACGTAATTTACATAAACATGTTACTTCACGTTCATCATATTTCAATTGTACACATTATCATGTATGCTAGACAAATCACCAACGTTCGGGATACAGGACTCGTGTGTGCATTGTGTTGATAACTTTACTTATTATAATGTAACATATGTTATTATCACATAACATATGTTATTACCCTATAACATATAGGAAGACCTTCCTAACTAACCCTAGTCAAGTGTTTAGTCACTTATGCACATGCAAGTTAACTAAAGTTTAGTTAAAGTAGGAACCTGAAAATGCGGGGTGTCACATCATCCCCAAGTTGAAAAGAATTTCGTCCCGAAATTCAGCAAGTAAACAGTAAAGCCAGCTAGAAAAATGTGTGCTTGGTTCCCGGATGTCACATCATCCCCAAGATGAAAGGAATTTCGCCCCGAAATTCACTTTGAAAGAGCTGTTTTATGTTCCGCGTTTGATCTATGTACAGTTTCAGGTTCAGTAAAGAGGTGTGGATATTTGAGCCGCATTTGATCCCTTGCGTTCCCACGTGTATTTTGGTCCTAGACGGGAATTCCATCGCACCTTAACAGTCGGTATGATGCTCTGTCTGAGTTTCTTGACGCCCCGCTCAAGAATCTCCACCGGTTCTTCCACGAACCGTAGCTGATCGTCCACCTGGATATCCTCCAGTGGCACCACCAGTGTTGTATCCGATAAGCATTTCTTTATATTCGATACGTGGTGTACATCGTGTACCCCATTAAGCTCATTAGGCAGGTTCAACCTGTAAGTTACTGGACCAATCCTTTCGACAATCTCGAACGGTCCAACGTATCGCGGGTTCAACGTTCCCCGTTTTCCAAAGCGTATCACCCCCTTCCAAGGTGACACCTTCAATAGAACCTTGTCCCCAACCTGGAACTCCAAAGGCTTCCTACGCTTATCAGCGTATCTTTTCTGTCGATCACGAGCAGCAGCCATCCAGTTTCTAGTTTGCACTATCTTCTCAGAAGTTTCGTGCACAAGTCTGGGACCTGTTAGCTGGCTATCCTCAACTTCAGTCCAGCAGATGGGAGACCTACACTTGCGTCCATAAAGTGCCTCAAAAGGCGCACACTGTATCGAAGTGTGGTAGCTGTTGTTATACGAGAATTCAATCAAAGGCAAGTGCTTATCCCAACTGTTGCCAAATTCCACCACGCACGCTCATAGCAGATCTTCCAATGTTTGGATGGTACATTCACTCTGTCCATCCGTCTGTGGGTGATAGGCTGTGCTCATATTTAAGCGAGCTCCCAAAGCGTTTTGGAGAGTAGTCAAAAAAATGAGAAGTGAATCGCGCATCACGATCAGATATTATAGAAGTAGGCACCCCATGCCTAGAGACTACCTCCTTGATGTAGAGATTAGCTAGTTTCTCCAGCGAGTCCGTTTCCTTTATTGCCAGAAAGTGTGTCGATTTGGTTAAACGATCCACAATAACCCAAATCATGTTATGGCCAGTTGGCGTTCTAGGAAGCTTTGTGATGAAATCCATAGAAATCCGGTCCCATTCCACATATGGATTTTTGGTTTCTGGAGTAGGCCTGAAGGTTTCTGATATTCAATCTTAACCTTCGCACAAGTCAAGCACTTACTAACATAAGTGGCTATTTCAGCTTTCATGTTTGGCCACCAGTAAAGAGTTTTGAGATCTTGGTACATCTGGCCCGAACCAGGATGTACCGAATGTCGAGAGGTGTGAGCTTCATGAAGTATTGAAGACAATCCGTCTGCAGTTCCAAGTGCTTATCAGCACCATGTAAAGTTTCAATCCCGATGTTTTCTTCCTTCAAAGCCTCGCCCTGGGCTTCACGTATCTTATCAGGAAGATTAGAATGTATAGTGAGTTGTAAAGCTCGCACCTGTTTGGGTTTCGTTTCCTTACGATTGAGGGCATCAGCTACTACATTAGCTTTCCCTGGGTGATATTTGATGGCACAGTCATAATCATTCAGAAGCTCGACCCATCAATCGAATATGTGTTGGAGGCTCTTGTGGTCAGAGAAGATTGTACACTTCGTCCCATAGAGATAATGCCTCTAGATCTTTAGAGCAAAAACTACTGC
Organism: Ambrosia trifida; assembly: GCA_028751855.1. Taxonomy (NCBI): domain Eukaryota; kingdom Viridiplantae; phylum Streptophyta; class Magnoliopsida; order Asterales; family Asteraceae; genus Ambrosia; species Ambrosia trifida. Next base: position 84,641,424 of record CM054128.1, read on the forward strand.
TCCCAGTTACAAGTTATGGGTGGTGTAATTCTTCTCATGAACATTTAATTGACGTGAGGCATACGCGATCACCTTATCACGCTGCATCAGCACACACCCTAACCCTTGGATAGACGCATCACTGTACACCACGAAGTCCTCTGTACCCTCAGGTAATGACAGTGTAGGTGCACTGCAAAGTTTCGATTTTAATAATTGAAAAGCAGATTCTTGGGCATCTCCCCACTTGTAAGTAGTACCCTTCTGTGTCAAGGCAGTGGGGGTTGAGCGATCTTAGAGAATCCCTCAATGAATCTGCGATAATATCAAGCAAGACCAAGAAACTAGCGTACCTCTGTAGGAGTCTTAGGAGCCTCCCACTTATTAGTAGCATCAATATCGGCGGGATCAACACGTATTCCTGCCTCGTTAACCACATGTCCAAGAAATTGGACTTCTCGAATCCAAAAGTCACATTTAGCGAATTTTGCATACAACTGCTCATTTCTCAAAAGTTCCAAGATCAGCTGCAGGTGTTGCTCGTGCTCTTCCCTGCTCTTGGAATAAATCAGTATGTCATCTATGAACACTATGACGAATTTGTCCAAATAAGGCTTGCACACGCGGTTCATTAGATCCATGAACACAGCCGGTGCATTGGTTAGCCCAAATGGCATCACCCAAAAACTCATAATGTCCATAACGAGTTCGAAAGGCTGTCTTCGCCACATCCTTCTCTCGGACTCTTAGTTGATGATATCCTAACCTCAAGTCAATCTTAGAATGGAAACTCGACCCTTGAAGTTGGTCGAACAAGTCATCAATATGAGGCAAAGGGTAGCGGTTCTTAACCGTTACTTTGTTCAACTTCCGATACACATGTGGAAACTCCCATCCTTCTTCTTATCAAACAGAACTGGAGCTCCCCATGGCAAAGAACTAGGTCTAGTAAAGCCCCTATCCAATAGCTCTTGGAGTTGGGTAATCAGTTCTTGAAGTTCGCCTGGTGCTAGGCGGTATGGTGCGCGGGCAATTGGAGCTGCTCCAGGTACAAGATCAATTTGGAACTCCACTTGAAGAACAGGTGGAGGTCCAGGTAGTTCATCTGGAAAACATCTGGGAAATCTCGGACTACTGGGATGTCCTCAATCTTAGTTTCAGTTTTAGCTCGAGTGTCAGATATGTTAGCCAAATAAGGGGATTTGGCTTGTTGCCCAAGTAATTGGGTATTAGGGCCTTTTTGTCTACTAACCGGACCCGTTAATCATGTTTTAGCCCAATACCGGACCCGATAATATTAACCACCCTAACTTACTTAAAAATCATTGTTTTAATCATCTCATAACATATTAATCATAGAGTGCACGTAATTTGCATGGTTTACTTACTAACTATCAGTTAAGCAGTAATTCGCATAAACACGTAATTCACATAAACATGTTACTTCGCGTTCATCATATTTCAATTGTACACATTATCATGTATGCTAGACAAATCACCAACGTTCGGGATACAGGACTCGTGTGTGTATTGTGATGATAACTTTACTTATTATAGTGTAACATATGTTATTATCACATAACATATGTTATTACCCTATAACATATAGGAAGACCTTCCTAACTAACCCTAGTCAAGTGTTTAGTCACGTATGCATATGCAAGTTAACTAGAGTTTAGTTAAAGTAGGAACCTGAAAATGCGGGGTGTCACAATGAAGGTATCGAAATTTACTATTATAGACAATATTTTATATAGAAAATTCCTTACAGATCCATATTTGAGGTGTCTCAACAAGGAAGAAGCAAATGAAGTTCTCAAGGACATCCACAAAGGAGATTATGCAAACCACACAGGAGGAAGATCTCTTTATTCGAAGACTCTAAAGACGGGATACTACTGACCAACCCTAAAGAAGGGTGCCACGTCATATTCCTAAAAGTGTGAGCCATGTCAAAGACATAGTAACATCCTTCACCAGCCTGCTGAACCCTTGCACCCTATTATTTCACCATGGCCCTTCATGAAATGGGGAATGGATATAGTAGGGAAACTACCCAAAGCTCCTGGTGGAAAAGTGTTCATGTTAGTAATGACCGATTACTTCTCAAAATGGATCGAAGCTGAAGCATTCGTACAAGTCAAAGATAAAGAATTGGTGACATTCATTAAAAGGAACATCCTAACAAGATTTGGAGTACCAGCTGAAATCATTTGTGACAACGGTTCTTAGTTCATTAGCAAAAGGACGACTAACTTTTGTGAGAGCTGGGGAATCAAGATGATAACTTCAACACCTGTCCATCCTCAGGCTAATGGATAAGCAAAATCCTCAAATAAGATCATTGTCAACAACTTGAAGAAGAAGCTTGGAGAAAAGCAAGGGAAATGGGTAGAAGAACTTCCATTTGTACTTTGGGCTGATAGAACTACCTCCAAGAATGCAACTGGTTAGACACCTTTCTCCTTGGTCTTTGGAACAGAAACAATGCTGCTGTCACACCCCGCCTAGGCGGAAACACGGGAATGCAATGATCGAAAAGTTTTCAAGCACAAGGTTCAAGCAATACACATTTACTCAAAATAGTACCACCATAGAAGATGGAATTTGTCATGAATTTATTTAAATATTATCCGTAGTGATAGCGCATAAACATTGTTTAATGGAAATTGACAACATAGCCTTTTGAAGCTGACAAAAGCCATCAAAGTGATACCACGGTGTGCATGCTCAAACCCTTCCCTCAATCCTCGGTGGCCCTCCATTAGTTACCTGAAACACATGCATAAAGGGTTTTGTCAAAAATGTTCGTGAGTCTATGGGTTTTGAATGTACTGTGAAATGAACGTGTCATCCGTGTTTGACCAATCATGAGCTAGCTAAGCAAATGATCACTGTGAGAACCATGAGTCCTGTAACCAAACCTCGTGACTGTGGTGCCTCGTGCATTGTACACTAAAGACAATGTATGTATGGTAGAATACTAACACTCTCTTGCATGTGGCCGGTTAGAGCGACTAACCAAGAGTGGGGGTGTCAACCCAATAGATCTATTAAAGTGTTCCATGGCTAAATATCTAGCTAATGGTTATAGTGAACGATGTACGAGGACTAGTGAGCTCATGAACCAAATGTCTCATGTTCCACATGGTAGTCATGCTAGAATGTACACACACTTGAAATTGACACAAGTATTGATGCATGTATTTCCCCCAAAAATGTAAAATAGTAAAATGGGGCCATAGAAAACTCACCTGTTTCAGTCGTGTGTGGTCTAGTGAGCTAGTAAATGATCACCGTCCTGACAAATGATACCCTATGATCATTATGGACACGGTAAGTCATCCGGATGTTGTTTATCATACAAATTGTTCACCCAACACTTGTGGACCATTATGTTTAGTGTGTTTCATTGTTCATGGCACTTGTTAATGTTCTAACAACCATATAGTTCCAACACTTTGTTGTTTTGGTATGTAATGTCCATGGTGAACTATATTGGGCCTCACATGGGGTAATTGGGCCGTATATTAGCACTAATTCATCTTGTGTGGTTGGTTTTTGAGAAAACATTGCTTAACATATGTGTGGAACCCTTTTTAAGCCCGTTTATAGTTAACACATGATTCGGCTCTTATTAACATGTGTTAGTTCAATGTGGCCGATTAGTGTTCTTTGTACAAAAGCAAATGCCGATTAGTTAATGAATCATCTTAACAATTTCTAAACTCATTCAAGCCTTGTAGTGTTATTACATGACATATTTGTGAGTTTTGCATCATTTTAAGTCTTGATCACCATGTGGTTAGCCTTAGCTTAAAGCTTAAGCCAAGTGAGCTTGCACTTATGAAATCCGATTCATTTCATGGTGATCCAAGTCGTGCATGGTTTCAAAAACGTAATTTGACTACTTGTGATTGTAGCAATGCCGATTATAGTGATGTTAAAACAATATTATATGTACAAACACTAGTGTTAAGAAAATGTGCCTAAGATTTATATCAAAGTTTATTGTTTTGAAAATATATTCTCTTGTAAAGTTTCGTGTGCCTAAACATGATGTTATAAGGCCGAGTATTGGATCTACAAGAGTGTACATCGATCGAAAGAGCTTAAAGTGTAATGGATTTTACCTTAAGTGTTTGTGAATGCTAATGATCCTTAGACTTAGAGAGCTTCCTATGCCAAGCCTTGAGCCGATAGATTGAAGCTTCTAATCCTTGTGTTCTTGACCACTTTGGCCGTAAGTTTTAGAGAGAGAGAGAGGTGATTTGGTGCAAGGAATGAAGTGAATGGAGAGGCCTATTTATACTAGTTTGTATGGCAAGCTATCCCTCATGGATTGGAGTTCATGATTAAAGGTTGTTACTAGTTTAGTGTAAGGTTTGAGGTTTGCTTTGTCCCTTGCTAGCCGATTAGTTGTTAAGAAAAAAAAGAGGAATTCCTAGCTTGTATGGGAGTGTGTAGAGGGTGAGTTGACCTTCCATATTAGTGTATGTTTGTATAAGAGTGAGGGAAATACGATGAGATGGTTGCTTTGATGTTTTTTGGCCGCAATACATAGGGAAAAGAGGAAGTATTTTGGGTAGTTAAACAAGCTTTGATCTTAGTGAATTCCCTAGGTTAGGCCTATTCTAGTATAAAGCATGCTTGGGTGTGTTAGCTGATTTGTGCACATGGCTAATGGTTTAGGCAAGTTGACATTGGGAAGAGCTTATTTATCTTAGTGTTTCTTACCATAATAGTGTAAGTTCCTACCTCATTACCCTTCTAGAACCATGACACCATGTGTAATGATGAGTTGGATCCGATTCATGTGTGTGTTCTTGTATGGATTCGGCTAAGGTCTAGGGTGATAGAATGGATTGTGACATTTCCTAGTTCCAAGATTGTTCCCATGTGATCTATGATGTAGCCGAAATTCCTAGTGGAATAGGAATGTTTGTTCTATACTAGATGTGGATAGGTGTAAAGCCTTGGATGGTGTTATGAGCTTATGTTTATCTAATTAGATATAAACTTAGGGTGATAGTGAGTTCTCTTGTCTTAGGGATCTGCTAAGATAGCTTAGAAACCATAGGTTCACATAGCCTAGTGTTAGTTTGATGAGATGTTTCCTTGAAGATGATGGATCGGCTGAAATTAAGGAATCAAGGGAAAGGACTTGTCATTCATGTGTTGTGTAGATGTCTAAGAGTTTGATCATATATGTGTGCATATATTTTGGGAACTAGACAAGGTGGATAGGTGACTAATTCAAGAATGAGTCGTTGTCATGTGTGTGTGTATGTATGCCGTGTGTGTGTATATACATATGTTTGTATAGCTCTAAGACAATAAGCTTGGCTATGATCCAATACTTAACATGTTATGTTAAATAAATCGGCCTATTTATGTTAATAGTGTTGTGATCGTTCGTTGTATAACCTCTAGTATACCTCTGATATAGGAATATCATCCGGTTTCATAAGAGTAAGAGGTTGTTAAGTTCCATGCTTCTTGATGACGACATTAACATGTATTTTGTTTCATGTGTGTCATGGGTTTGTTAAATGATTTCCTATGATGATCTTTGTGTTCACAAACGTGTGTTAGAGGTGCATTATCATGTGTTAGAGGGCATAACCTCTTGTAATGCTTGTTTTGATGGTGTGTCCGGGTGTTGTATGACTAAACAAGTGCACTAGGTTGAGCTTTCTGATTAACTCATGCTCTACTAGCCTAGGGGGTATAGTGTATGAAAATTGTCTAAAAATGCACATATATTGACATAATAAATGAAACATGTACGGTCGTTGACCTGTTACGTTGATTGTTGTCACAGCTGCCAACAGAGATGGCCATGCCTACAGCTAGAAGACCTCTTCAAGATGCAACTACCAACTCAGAAGCATTACTACAAGATTTGGAGACTGTGGATGAACTCGGGGATGCTGCTAAGTTAAGGGTGGCAGCCTATCAACAAAGGATTGCTAAAGCATACAACAAAAACATAAGGGTAAGAATATTTCAAGTGGGAGATTTGGTACTAAGGAAAGCCTTCCAAAACACCACTAAGCCAAGTGATGGTAAGTTGGCTCCTAAATGGGAAGGACCATATTTAATCGATTCCAAGGCCAGTAAAGGAGCATATTGGTTATCAACGATGGAAGGAAAAATTCTACCAAGATATTGGAATGCTACAATTCATTTGAAATACTACCATACGTAAGGATTCACGTGACTGATCTCTCTGTAAGAGAACCCATGGTTCGGATTACTAGTGAGATGAAGGTGAAGGCTGACAGAGATGAATCATCTCCATATACAGGTATCTACCCTTAACTTATTTCAATCATTTTTATTTTTACTAAACATGGTCTAGAAATAGTCCATCCTGAGAATTTTGCATACCATCCTAAAGATGGAAAACTTTGAAGACTAGAGGGCTGGCCACCATCACTTACATTAAGGTGTCTGACACCTTCCTAAGGTTTAAAGGTTTTCACCTTTCACATTGGGTTAGCAACCCCACCTGGAGCGCACGTTATTCATGTATATTCTCAGGATGGTGGGACCAGTCCATGTAAAAGTGGCTGAAAATTTCATCATTTTTGGAATATACATTGAATCTCTAAGGTTTAGACATTTTTCATTGTCTGTTTCTCGTATTTGGCCTAGTCGCCAGTGGTCTTGATGCCAGTTATGTTTGGCCTTGATGCCAGTTATCCTCAAGATGCTACATTAGGCTTTGTCGCCAGTTATTTCTAAAAAGTTCATCATTATGGGCATGACCCCAGTTTATAAAAGGCTTTATCGCCAGTATGAAAACTAAGTTTACCTTTCTACAGGTTATTATCAAAAGTTTTAGTCCTTTCTTGATAAGGGAAAAAGACTCTAAGTCTATTTAAAAGAAACAACACTAGGGACATCCTCAAGATGACAGAAGACTATCCTAAGGATGTAATAAAGACTGGGGACATCTTCGAGATGTTAATAAAGCTATTCTCAGAAGACTTTGAAGACCAGTTAAGGTATAAGCTTATCTCATTCTTTATCACTTATCATTCGATAGTGGTTGCAGGATAACCAAGGAATAAAGAAAGAACACAAGGATGTAGCGTCAAAACCGATTACCATTCCATTTAATAATCAAAATTGATGTCAACCCCTGGCTTCATCCTAAACCAGGATCCTTTGGTGCATCTCCAGGATGTGTAACAAGGGCAGGCTCATAAACCACATCTTTTCCACTAAGGCTCTTGATTGTTTTCCATCCAAGCTTCAACATCCCAATCATCCTGCTTAAAACTAGGATCCTTAGCTTGGAAACCCATTTTTACTCTAGCCTGTAAGACAGAAATGGTGGCAGATTTCATAAGCCCATCCCTGTATTGCTTCACTTCCTTCTCCTGATTCAGCACCACCTAGGCATGCTCAGACTTCACTTGCTTCAGTTCAGCCTCCACCTAGTCCAACTTCTTCTCAAAATATTTGCTCTTTTCACGAGCAATCTTCTGAACATCATCAAGTTTGGACTGGGCATCATGAAGCTCTTTAGCAACTCCATCCAAAGATTTCAGCAAATACTCATGACCGTGTCAAAGAAAGGAAAAAGGTAAGTATTTCATCTTAGAAATTTTAACTAATATAAATATTTCAATGCCATCCTTGAGATAGCATTATACCTGGAGTGTGAACTGGGAAATCTTGTTCAAGACGTCCTCAAAGCTAAGCCCTTTGAAAGGAGTGATTTCCTGGGCAATAGCAGAAGCAGTAGTGGTCTTCCTCTTTTTTGAGGAAGCTGCAGCCCTGGACTTAGGAAGACTGGAAGGAGGACTGGCCATCTTGGAACTTGATGGTGAGGTGAGCTTGGTTGCCTTCACATCCAAACTGTCAATGTCATCCAAGTCAAAAGAGGCAGGCTTTTTTGCTGGAAAATGACAAACACGGGATTAGTCAAAAACTAACATAGAAAACATCCTCAGGATGTATTAAAAGATTATTACCAGACATCTCGGTAGCTTGACTAGCGGTATCACTTTCTTCTATTTCAAAGGTTCTTGCAGAAATAGGTAAGTCAAATACTGCTTTACACCACAGGATGTAACTAAATTTTTTTCATAAAACATCCTGAAAAAACTTTACCACTCTGTTGTTATGGGTGAAAATCCTCGGGATGATTTTACCATACATCCCTAATATACCATCCTCGGGATGCTGAAGGACTCTGCTGACTTCAGGATGTAACTGTAATTCAGCATGTGCCCATCCTGAGAATGAACTAACTGTTTTTCTTATATGATTGCAGTTACAACTAAGTTATGATATGGAACTTTATGATAAAGCAACGTCTATATTATAACTCTCGAGTGGAGAAATCAGTGATAGAAGTGTAACTCATGGTCTATGATTGAAGATGGAGTCAAACTTGTAACCGATACATATTTAATATCGGCGATAAACAAGGAAACGGCTGAATCATTGACTGACCAAGAAGAAACAGTCAACCAACAACTAGTTTCTGTTGAAAGACCTCCAACGTTCACCTGAAGAAGTTGTTACACAACATTAAAGACTTTAACTGCTTAGCGGACTTCGTGGGATCCTTTAGTTATTCTCATGTATTATATATATGGGAGTATGGGACGACTATAGGACACTTACATACACATTGCTCACACTATAGCTACACACATACACTTAGCTGATCACAAAACACTTGCACAATCATTTTAATCATAGTACACTCGTCCACATACTCATCCAAAGTTGTATCTTTTTACCATTTTAATATTAACAAACAAGGCAAGGGCCCAGACTCCTCCCGAGGTTTTATGCCGGCGATCTACAATTGATCAAGGGCTTTCCTCGTAGATCGTGTGTTGTTCTTGTTGTTTATCACTTTATTTGTTCATTCTTAGCAGTTCCATCATGAGGATATAACTGTCCATCCTGAGGATATAACTGTCTATCCCGAAACTAACCTAAGCCATCCCGATCATAGTTGTTATATTTTTGCTTATTGAACATCCTGATACACCATCTTAAGAATATTATTGATTTACAAATATATTTCTACACATTTAGCACTCTACCTCACATAAACTAATTTGGAATACAAAGTTATTTTTACTAGATAATTTTTGACCAAAACAATTTGGTGCCCACCGTGGGGCAAGTGGTGCTATTTTAACAAAAAACTTTGTTAAAAACTTTCTTCATTTACTTCTTTTTTACAAAACTTGACAACTATGTCGTCTTCCCAGAAAAATGTTTCCTCATCCATGCCTTCATCAACTTCTACCCGAAATACTGCCTTACCACCTCCACCTGCACTTTCAAGAAGTTCCACTTCCCAAATCCCACCTAGACAATCTGGATCTACTCCTCCTGTTTTTATATCGAATGATGAATTACTTTCTATGTTTGCACTAATGAAAGATTCGATACATCAACAACAAGACACAAACCGGATGTTGATAAGAGAAATACAAGCTCTTAAATCATCCTCAAGAAGGCCAAGTGAAGACATGGGGACACCATTGCAGCCCAGGGTGTTAGATTTTAATTCTAGCTTCTATGGAGGGGTACATCAAGGAGATTTTATTCCCATGAGTATTGGGTTCTCTGCTCCAGAAACAACTACTGCTCCCAGGATGGCGACTACCAGGGATACAGGATATGCACCTGTGCCATCCCAAGGATATAACACTAACGGTAACAATTTAAGTTCTAGTACTTTTACTGCTAATGAGGTTGCTTCTTTGCAGGATACAGGAATAAGCCCTCAGCTAGCAAGGGAACTTCAGAAGATCAAGGATATGGTATCGAGTGTTCCAGGAATAGTACAACCCATCCCTGAAGTATCCTCAGCATGCCATAGAGTGTCAAGATTTGCATCTCCCATATGCGATGCAGAGATTCCAAAACGGTTTCAAACTCTAAGTATGAAGCTTTATGATGGATCTACAGATCCTGAAGAGCATGTGGCTCAATATAGGGAAAGGATGGAAATAAATCCAATCCCTGCCAATCTGAAAGAAGCATGTTTATGCAAGGGATTTGGTTCAACTCTCACCGGTCCAGCCCTGAAATGGCTCCTAAGTGTTCCACCCTATTCTATTACTTCTTTTGCACATTTAATTAACATGTTTAATAATCAGTTTTCTTGTAGTCGAACGTTCGAACGTTTAACAAGTGATCTGTACAGGGTGACTCAACCACAGGGGGAATCACTAAGAGAATTCATTACTAGGTTTGGAAAGGAATTACTTGACATCCTGAACCTGGATGTCACAACAGCGGTTCAGGCTTTCAAGATGGGACTGCAGAAAGATTCACCATTCTACCAAGAGTTGGTGATGAATCCACGCAGGAACCTAGATGAAGTCAGGAACAGAGCCTTAAGATTCATCCGACTTGAGGATGATAAGAAGATACAAGAGAGGATAGAATCATCCTCAAAATATAACCATCCCAATCGAAAATCCACTCCCACATACGAACCATATAAGCATAAACCATATGCTAGGCCTGATAATAAGAAGGTCAATGTGGTAGAGGATGACAATGAGGATGACTGCCCTAAATTGTCAGACTGTTGTTTTTCTGTGGATGTAACAGGTTTGATGTATGCCATGAAGGATCTAGGGGACAAAGCAAGATGGCCAAGGAAGGACAACATGGCAGGATGGAAAGACAAATCCAAATGGTGTGCCTTTCACGAAGATTTTGGCCATATCACTGAAGATTGCATTGCACTAAGAAAGGAGATAGCATATCTCTTAAGCAAGGGTCACCTCAAGGATCTACTGGGCTAAAAGAAATCAAGATCTCAGGATGGCACAAACATCCCGGAAAGAGCAGCATCCCCACCTAAGGATGCTGGCATTATCAACTTCATTTCAGGAGGGTCAGACATTTGTGGAACCTCATACTCAACTGCTAAAACACATGTGCGGGAAACAAAGTCTGAAAAAGGAGAAAGACCAACGAAGACGACCATCTTGACAACCTTAAAAGTGATAAGTTTTGAGGAAGAAGACAGAGAAAACATCCTTGATCCTCATCATGACGGTTTGGTTATTACTTTATATATTGCTAACCACTTTGTTCGCAGGATTCTTGTAGATGGAGGAAGTTCAGTAAACATCATCCAGCTCGAGGCCCTCAAGAGGATGAACATCCCGGAATCGGAGATAGTTTCCAGGTCATCAGTTTTGATGGGCTTCAGTGGAGAAACCAAGAGCGTAGTGGGTGACATCAAGCTACCAGTATATATAGAAGAGGTGAACTCTATCCAGAGATTTTGTGTGATACATTCCCTATCCTGCTACAATGTCATCCTGGGGAGAACCTGGATACATGATATGAAGGCAGTGCCTTCAACATATCATTAATGTGTGAAACTACCCACACCTTGGGGAGTTGTGAAGGTCAACAGCGATCAACAAGAAGCTAAGGATTGCTACACGACATCAATGAAGGCCTCATCCCGTCAAGCATAGCAATTACAGCAGGATGCACAGTGACATCCTTAGAATGTTAAAGCACATCCTGATCAGGATGTAAAAGCCATCTGCCTTGACGACAACAACAAGGATATCATTGTGCAAATCGGTAAGAATATCCCACATGATATTGAACAATCACTAATATCTTTTCTTAAATGTAGGATGTCTACTTTTACTTGGAAACATGAAGATATGACAATCATATCAAAGGATGTCATTACTCACAAACTTGGGATTGATAAGAGTTTCAAGCCCATTCAGCAAAAAAGATCGTTTGCTCCATAAAGAAATATCATCATTCAAGAAGAAGTAGACAGGCTGCTGAAGTCTAAGATGATAAGGGAAGTAAAATTCCCAAGATGGCTGGCGAATGTTGTGGTAGTCCAAAATAAAAATGGGAAATGGAGAGTGTGTGTGGACTACACAGACCTTAACAAGGCATGTCCTAAAGATCCATTCTCACTACCACACATAGATTCAATGGTGGATGCTACAGCAGGCCACGAGATGCTGACATTCATGGATGCATCCTCAGGATTCCAACAGATACAAATGGAACAGGATGATCAGGAGGACACAGTATTCATGACACCGTCAGGTATATATTGTTATATAGCCATGCCATTTGGATTAAAAAATACAGATGCCACTTCTCAAAGGCTAGTGAACATGATGTTCAAAGAAAATATTGGGGACACGATGGAGGTCTACATTGATGACATGGTAGTAAAATCCAAGAAAGCAGAAGATCATCTTCGGGATCTCAAAGAAGCTTTTGACATCCTGGATGCTTACAACATGAAGTTAAACCCAGCAAAGTGCCATTTTGGAGTTGGAGCTGGGAAGTTTCTTGGATATTTGGTAACAAAAAGAGGGATAGAAGCCAGCCCTGAACAAATAAAGGCCATCCTTGATCTCAAATCCCCAAGAAATATTAAGGATGTGCAAAGGCTGGCTGGCAGGATAGCAGCCCTGAATAGATTCATCTCGAAATCCTTAGAGAAATGTAAAGAGTTCTATGACATCCTGAAATAGAATAACAAATTCGACTGGGGACAGAGGCATGAAGAAGCATTAAAGAAGCTCAAAGATTATCTTGCAGCAGCCCCATTGTTGATGAAACCTGAGGTTAGAGAACCTCTCAAGTTATATCTTGCAGTATCTGGGAATGCAATAAGTGTTGTATTGGTAAAGGACTTCGAAGGGCAACAACATCTTGTCTATTATGTAAGTAAAACCCTCCTAGATGCTGAAACCAGGTATTCACATTTCGAAAAACTTATTTTAGCTTTAATAATGGCTTCTACTAAGTTAAGGCATTATTTTGAAACACATAAAATATATATTCAAACTAACTATCCCATCAAAAATGTATTAAGAAAACCTGAAATGTCTGGAAGAATGGAAAAATGGTCAGTTAAATTAAGTGCCTTTGACTTAGAGTATGAGCTTAGAAATGCAATCAAGTCACAGGCCCTAGCAGACTTTGTGGCTGATTTCAGTAGTGACATCCTGAGTGAAGTAGAGTCTGAAGTTCAACAACTAAATGAAAATTTAGAAAAATGGACTTTATACACTGATGGTTCTTCGAATGCAAGAGGCACGGGTCTGGGAATACTACTAAAATCGCCACAAGGGGACAAGATACCCCATGCCATTAGATGTGCATTTCAAACAACCAATAATAAAGCTGAATATGAAGCTCTCATTGCTGGTTTACAACTTGCTAGAGATTTACATATTGTTAAAATTGAAGTCTTTATTGATTCTTTGTTGATTACTAACCATTTCAATGGATCATATGCAGTAAAAGAACAAAAGTTAGCCATTTATCTTGAAATCGTTAAAAATTTAGCTACTTCTTTTGTAGAATTTTTACTAACATAGGTACCTAGGGAAGAAAATGCTGAAGCTGACGCCCTAGCAAATTTGGGATCCTCCTTTAGTTTACCAGAAGGATCCAAGATTCCCATCATTCACATCTTGAAACCGGCGATTGAAGAGTGGCATCCTGAAGATGGCCAGGCACATCCTGAAGATAAAACAGACCATCCTGAGGATATCACTGTTTTGGCCACTCAGAAACAAGACGACTCATCATGGATGACTCCCATAATCAAATATTTACAAGAAGATGTCATTCCTGATGAAGAAAATCCAAAGGCTTTTAGGATAAAGGTATCTAAATTTACAATTATAGACATTATTTTGTATAGAAAGTCTCTTGCAGGTCCATATTTGAGATGTCTCAACAAGGATGAAGCAAACGAAGTACTCAAAGACATCCACGAAGGAGATTGTGGAAATCATATAGGAGGAAGATCTCTCTACTCAAAGACTCTGAGGATGGGATACTATGGGCCTACTATGAAGAAGGATGCCATGTTGTATTCCCAAAAGTGTGATGTATGCCAAAGACATAGCAACATACTTCACCAGCCTGCTGAACCACTACATCCTATTGTTTCACCATGGCCCTTCATGAAATGGGGAATGGACATAGTAGGAAAGCTACCCAAAGCTCCTGGAGGAAAGGTATTCATGCTAGTGATGATAGATAACTTCTCGAAATGGATTGAAGCTGAAACATTTGTGCAAGTTAGAGATAAAGAGGTGGTCTCATTCATCAAAAGAAACATCCTGACACGATTTGGAGTACCATCTGAAATCATTTGTGACAATGGTTCTCAATTCATTAGCAAAAGAACAATTGACTTTTGTGAGAGTTGGGGGGATCAAGATGGTAACTTCAACACCAGTCCATCCTCAAGCTAATGGACAAGAGGAATCCTCAAACAAAATCATCGTCAACAACTTGAAGAAGAAGCTTGGGGAAAAGAAAGGAAAATGGGCAGAAGAACTTCCATTTGCACTTTGGGCTGATAGGACTACTTCGAAGAATGCTACTGGTCAGACGCCTTTCTCTTTGGTCTTTGGAACAGAAGCAATGCTTCCAACAGAGATGAATCATCTCCATATTACCATCCTGAAGATGGAATGCTTAGAAGACTAGGGGGCTGGCCACCCTCTCCTCCGTTAAGGTGTCCGACACCTTCCTAAGGTTTAAAGGTTTTCACCTTTCACATTGGGTTCGCAACCCTCGCCTGGAGCGCACGATGCCCATGTATATTCTCGGGATGGTGGGACCAGTCCATGTAAAAGTGGCTGAAAATTTCATTATCTTTGAGATATACAATTGAGCTCTTATGGTTTAGACATTTTTTAATGTCTCTAATGGTTAGACGTTTTTCAACGTCTCTTTGGGCCTTGTCGCCAGTTATTCTCAAGATGATACATAATGGTTTTATCACCAAAATATAACAAAAGGGTTTTTGATCCCAGATTAAACCAAAGGCCTAAGTCGCTAGTATAATAAAATCTTCCTTTGCAGGATATTATCAAAACATAAGTCTTTCTTATGAAAGATTATAAGGTCTATTCTGAAGATATCACACTGGGGACATCCTCAGAATGCAAGACCATCCCAAGGATGGAAAAGAAACTAGATGCATCCTCAAGATGCAACACTATCCCAAAGATGAAGAAGAAACTGGGGACATCCTCAGGATAATGAAGACTATTCTGATGATGAGAAGAACTTATATGGAATATGACAGGATCAGAAGAATTATTCCACAAAGAAGATACAAAAGGTATTATTTCAGATTAATTCTTTACAACCTAAGTGTTTGTTAATCTTTGCATAATACTAAAGGAAAAGAACACAGGAACAATAACGTCAAAAGATTGTTACCATATATTACTATGCATCATAAAGTCAAAATTTGATGTCAACCCCTGGCTTCATCCAAAACCAAGACCCATCCACTAGGGGTCAACATCTATGGTCCAAGGTCAACAAAAAAAATTTGGGGCTTCGTCTTGAAACCAAGATCCCTCCACCCCAAACCTTATAATATCCTAAGTTATTACATACTAATAATTGTCTGAAATTGTTCTACCAAACACAACCATAAAGATCAAACAAAAAGTGGGCTCCAGCCTAGTTAACACATCCTTCATCGCCCACTGGAAGGTCCTTCACCACCTCAGCAACCTTGGCCTCCGCTGCCTTCACCTCTGCATCCTCAGGATCCTTAGCCACACCCTCAGGATGAGCAATAGAAACAGACTCATAAACCACTTCTTTGCCACCTAGGCTCCTAATTTTTTCCTTCCAAGCCTCAACATCCCAGGAGTTCCGATCGAACCCTGGATCTTTGGCCTGGAGAGCCATTTTCACTCTGGCCTGGAATACGGCAATAGAAGCAAATTTGATAAGCCCGTTCCTGTGATCCTCGGCCTCCTTCTGATAAACCAACAAGGCTTTAGCATGCTCAGCTTTCACTCTCTTCAGCTCAGTCTCAGTCTCTGCCAGTTTGGCCTCAAGAAATTTGCCCTTCTGCTCAGAAATATTCTGAACATCTTCAAGCTTGGTTTGGGCTTCATGAAGCTCTTGAGCAACTACATCCAGAGACTTTGAGAGATACTCATGGCCCTGACAAGAAAAAGGAGAAGGTAAGTACTCTTAACCATTTTTTATTAACATAAATAATGTTATCCTCAGGATGGGAGCATACCTGGAGAGTGAATTCAGAGATCTTGTTGAGAATCTCATTACAGTTCAAACCCTCAAAAGGGTTGATCTCCTGAGCAACGACAGCAGCGGTACTCTCCTTCCTCTTCTTTGAAGCAGCAGCAACAGCCCTAGTCTTAGGGGGTTGGAAAGGGGAGTAACCACCTTGGAGCTGGAAGGAATGGGAGAGGACACTTTGGTAGCCATGTCATCAATATCATCCAGATCAAAAGAAGCAGGTTTCTTGGCTGAAGCTAAGAAAATAGCAGGGTTCATAAATAAATAAATAGAAAGATAAGACATCCTCAGGATGTAACATAACATACATACCAGACATCTTGGAGGTTTGGCTGCTAGTATCACTTTCTTCCACTAAGAAGGTCCTTACTAACTCAGGTAACTTGTATACAGCTGAACACCGGAGAAAAGCGTCGTTCACATGAGTAGCAAACTTGGCAAAGGAAACACCTGTTGAACAAAAATATCTCAGGATGTTAGCATCTTCGGGATGTAACTAAATTTTTTTCAAAAAACATTAAAAATAATTTTACCACTTTTTAACCAATAAGGAGGAATCTTATCCTCAAAAGGAATAGAACTCCTCTTAAAAAAAAGAATTTTGTTTTCCAATCTTTCTCAGATTTGACCACATTAAACAGAAAGGGTGGTTCCTTTTCTATAACTTGAAAGACATAACGGTGGGAACCATGTGTTCTCAGTTTATAGATGTGAGCCAGGTCACCCACTTCAAGATGGACACCATGATCTTCAACAAGCCTACTGCATACCATCAGAATCTTCCAGAGTTCAGGCATGGCTTGGGAATAAGCCATCCCAGTAATATCAAAGAAATCTTTGATAAACTTGGGAAAAGGATACCTCAACCCTAGAGAGAATGGTAAGTACAGGAAGCAGACCCATGTAGGAGAGACAAAGTCTGATCGTGCATGAGAATCGTAAGGACGAAACTCAGCAGAGCTTGGGAAGACTCTTGAGCTTTTTAAAGTTCGAATCTCCTTGTCATCAAAAGAACAGATCTCATGTTCAGGATGACTCAAGAAGTTTTGGGGAATGAAGTCACCGGAAGCTTCTACACTCCCCGAAGCTCTTTTGGATCTCTTTGCCATCTTCAGAATATTACTAATATTTTTGCAGGAATAAGGAAGAAAGTGGAAGAATGATGAGAAAAAAATTACCTTCTCAAAAATCAAATGTGATTATAAAGGAGTAAATCAAGCCCTAGATATAGAGGATAGAGGCTGACGTTTTGTAACGGACATCACATAATTACCGCCTAAAAAATAGCCGTTGTCATCCTGACAAGACATCCCATCAGTCATCGAGTGAAGATATTCAGATTAAAAAATATTATTACCTAGATATTTATGGTAACATATTTTTGGGGACAATTGTTGTGGGTGAAAATCCTCAGAATGATTTTACCATACATACCTAATATACCATCCTCGGGATGCTGAAGGACTCTGCTGACTTCAGGATGTAACTGTAATTCAGCATGTGTCCATCCTGAGAATGAACTAATGAATTAGTTTTTCTTATATGATTGCAGGTACAACTAAGTTATGATATGGAACTTTATGATAAAGCAACGTCTATATTATAACTCTCAAGTGAAGAAATCAGTGATAGAAGTGTAACTCATGGTCTATGATTGAAGATGGAGTCAAACTTGTAACCGATACATATTTAATATCGGCGATAAACAAGGAAACGGTTGAATCATTGACTGACCAAGAAGAAACAGTCAACCAACAACTAGTTTCTGTTGAAAGACCTCCAACGTTCACCTGAAGAAGCTGTTACACAACATTGAAGACTTTAACTACTTAGCGGATTTCGTGGGATCCTTTAGTTATTCTCATGTATTATATATATATGGGAGTATGGGACGAGTATAGACACTTACATACACATTGCTCACACTATAGCTACACACATACACTTAGCTGATCACAAAACACTTGCACAATCATTTTAATCATAGTACACTCGTCCACATACTCATCCAAAGTTGTATATTTTTACCATTTTAATATTAACAAACAAGGCAGGGGCCCAGACTCCTCCCGAGGTTTTATGCCGGCAATCTACAATTGATCAAGGGCTTTCCTCGTAGATCATGTGTTGTTCTTGTTGTTTATCACTTTATTTGTTCATTCTTAGCAGTTCCATCCTGAGGATATAACTGTCTATCCCGAAACTAACCTAAGCCATCCCGATCATAGTTGTTATATTTTTGCTTATTGAACATCCTGATACACCATCTTAAGAATATTATTGATTTACAAATATATTTCTACACATTTAGCACTCTACCTCACATAAACTAATTTGGAATACAAAGTTATTTTTACTAGATAATTTTTGACCGAAACACACTCTTTAACCAAGAAAGAGGAATCTCATCCCCAAAAGGAATGGGACTCCTCTTTACAAAGAAAAATTTTGATTTCCAAGATTTCTCGGACTTGATAACATTAAACTGAAAAGGAGGATCTTTGTTTATAAGTTGAAGAACATGATGTGAACCATTTGTTTTCAGCTTATATATATGAGACAGGTCTCTTAACTGAAGATTGATGCCGTGGTTTTCGATGATCTTGTTACAAACAATCAGGATTCTCTAGATTTTATGCATGGCCTGGGCATAATCCATCCCTGTTACATCAAAGAAATCTTTGATGAACGGAGGGAAAGGATACCTCAAACCCAGAGAAAAAGGCAAGTACAGGAAGCAAACGCATATAGAAGAGGCAAAATCAGATTTTGCATCAGGGTCGTAGGGGTGAAACTCGGCAGAACTCAGGAAGGCCCCTGAGTCCTTTAGAGCCTGGATATCCCTGTCATCGAAGGAACAGACTTCTTGACCAGGATAACTCAACAAATTTTGGAGTATAAAGTCCTTTGGGACTCCTACACTCCCAGAAGCTATGGTTACTCTTTTGCCCATCTTCAGAATTTTACGAATATTTTTACAGGTTTGAGAGAAGATAAGAAAGGCAAGAGAAAAAGATTACCTTCTTTAAGAAATCAAATGTGATTATAGAGGAAGGAAGAAGCTCTAGATATAGAGGGCAGAACATGCATGACCTTGTGTAACGGTCATCACTTAATTATAGCCGAAAAAGTAGCCCTTGTTTTCCTGACAGACGTCCCATTAGATCATCAGATAAGATTTGCGGTTAAAAAATATTATACCATTATAAGATATTAACGGTAACATATTTTTGGGGACAATTGTTGGTGGTGAAAATCCTCAGGATGATTTTACCTCATATCCTTAGTATAGCATCCTCGGGATGCTTAAGGACTTAACAGGGTTCAGGATGTAACTGTATTTTAGCATGTGCACACCCTGAGGATGGACTAATGAATTATCTATCTATGACATTCTTGCAGGTACAATCAACATATATTATAAACTTGTAGCTCTTCTACAACGTCTATATTTCTATACTCAATCAAAGAAGTCAAGGATGCGAAGAAGGAGGAAATTGTTACTCAATGACTATATTCAGTTGAAACAGCCTAACGTTCACCTGAAAGACTCGTGAAGACCATTAAAGACCAGCGGATTATGTGGGATCTTCTATTTAAATTTGTATAACTATAAAAAGGGAATGATTGACGAGTATACGACACATTAGACTCACCTGACTAACACTTACACTCTGTTTTTCATCATAGAATACTCTGATACTCACACACACTTAGCACAATCATTGTAATCATAGAACACTCGTCATTCATTCATCCAAAGTTGTAACCTTTTTACCCATTTTTAATACTAATAAACAAGGTAGGGGCTTAGACTCCTCCCGAGGTTTTGTGCTGGCGATCAACAACTGATCAAGGGCTTTCCTCGTACATCGAGTGTTGTTCTTTGTGTATTCGTATTTATTTTACTCATTCTTATAATCTGCCTTACAGTTACATCCTCAGGTTGCAAGCAAATAATCCAAACTCCACAAATAGGATGTACTACCAACTCCCTATTACATGTGTCACTAAGTGAGTATATGTGTAATATCATCACACCATATGACCCATTTGTCCAAAACATTTAAAAGTTCAAAACCGTGTAAGTGACACCTAATAATTATAAATGCACAAGTAGACCCTACAGACCCGTTGGTGAACAAAATGATTAACATCGGTTATGCCCTTCATATACACCCCATATAAGTGCTCATACAAGTTCATGTCAAATACAAGTCATACAAGACTCCAAATAGCCACATAAGTGTACATTACATAATCTGCGTTTTTAGGACAGATTATGCGCTGTGAAAACCAATTTATTAAAAATACTTATCCAATGAATGAGACTCCCAAAATGTTATTGAATATTCCAGGGAGTCTATCGGACAAGTCCATATTTTTAGTTCGTGACAAAACCATACAAAAAAATTATGAAAAATCACACAATACAACTATGTCCAGAAAATACTCACAACAAATCAGATTAGTAGAAAAATTCCCAAAAATTGTGTATTTCTCCAAATGGGATGAATCTACTTGAAAAAGTCAAGTTTCATCAATATCGATCTACTTTCGAAATTTCATAATCTAACTCTTTGTAAAACTCAAGTTATGATCGTTTAAAGTGGACCCACTTTACTAATCCGAAAATCTGATACGACCTTTAATCAAAGAAAATTCCAAAATCCTATCAAACGACGTCCAAATCAGATGATTTTTCCCATTATGACAATTTAAGACCATGTACAATGTTTTCATTCAAAGAAATCATAAAAAAAAAAACATTTTAACATCACGTTACAGACCCTACAAGTCGGCCTAAACAATCTGTCCAGATTTTAATCATGCATAAACCCTAGTTTTAATCAACTATCTTTGCATATTAACGATCAACAATACCCAACAAACATCATACAACACCAATAACACATAACCTGATCAAAACCTTGCAAGATACATGTTAAGCATCATCAATCAGAAACCCTAGAAGTCTAAAACATCAAGAACATGCAAACTCATGCAATACATACAATAATCATCGCATAACATCATGTTTAACCCCATTAATCTTTATGAACAACAAGTTTTAATTTTATAAAAGTGTTTCAAACCTGGACAAACCTTTTTATGGTGTTTTGTAACATAATTAAAATATAGAAAAGAGATTAAAACACATGTAGAGTTGTTGTGTACCTTATGCCTTTAATCCTCTTGATCCTAAACCTTCTCAAGCTCCTAGGATCTTTAGATTATGTTAATGGCAGAGGGTATGGGTTTAATTTTCGCAATTAAGGGTTGTAGGGTTGATTAGGGTTGAGTTATAATAAATTAAATGGTTTAAACTCATTTTTATAATTTCCTTCAGTGATATGGGTCCATACGCCGACAATGAGCCACGCCAAAGTCCAAGGAGAGCGGCCCAACACTACACGCGCCTTGGCCTGCTGCATTTGCTTCCATATTATATTTTGTTTTTGATTTTGTCGTCTAGCACAAGAAGATGTGTAAACTTGAATTCAAATTTGCCATTTGTATTATTATTATTTTTTTTAAATGCAACTTGGTCACGCCACCAAGTTTAACAATTATATATGTTTTTTTTTTTCATATTATAAATGTTACATGTTTATATAAAAGCTATTCTAAATGGAAACATGTTATAGAACTTAAATGAATCTAAAAATGTAATATTATTATCATTATCATAAATGGCTATCTCCCAGGTTTTAATATGGACGGTTTTTCTAACAAGGACACCCCTCCCTCCCAAAGCCTCAGAAAACTTTGGCGAATGCCCTTTTTGGTAAAATCGCACAGAGCCTGGGTGAAGCTTTTGATCTGTCTCCCCGCCAAAAGGCAGTTATCGGTTGCTTGCAAAGCCCCCATGCCCAGGATTTCCTAAATGTTATCCCGATAGAAGGTTTGGGCCAAACCATGTCTGCGGTTGAATATAGGGCAATTCTCAAATATCGTTTGGTGATCCCCATGTACCATGAAGATGAAGTTTGTCCGATTTGTCGTAAGGCATGCTTAGACAAATACGGGGAACACGCGGTTCACTGTAAAGAGTTGCCTGGTTTCAAATATAGGCATGACTGGGTCCGGGACGTTCTTTGGGACATTTTAAGAAGGGCTGGGATCTCAACCAAAAAGGAGGCTCCTGTGAATTTCCTCTCGGACCCCGCAGAAGGGAGATCCACCCTACGTCCAGCAGACCTGCTTGTGTTTGGGTGGGCCGGGGGGAAACAAGCTTGTGTCGACCTTACAGGTGTATCTCCCCTGGTTGGTTTGAGGGACAGTGGTTTTGTAGCAGGGCAAGCAGTGAGGAAAGCAGAGACGAAGAAAGTTGAGAAACATGCTAAAGCTTGTGAGGAGAACCAACACGTTTTCATACCCCTGGCATTTGATACTTTTGGCTCCTTGGCACCAGAAGCCATCCATTTCCTGACTAGAGTCCAGCGGGTTATTCATAGCAGTGTCTCAGCTCCGCGAGGGCATGGGTTCGTTTTTAGTAGGTTAGGGTTTGCCATTCAGAAAGGGGTGGCGGCGCAGCTTGTTGCCCGCCTGCCCGCTATCTTGATGTAATTTTTCTCGGTTATGTTAATGAAATAAAAAAAAATTGCATTATCATAATAAAAATGTTTAGAATGTCTATAATTTATTGAGAAAACTATGTATTTATAACAAAATTAAAATTTTATGAATGAAGAGTAATTTATATAGAAATACATGAGAAAGTTACATAGCGTATAAAAAATGCAAATTTTATTAGTTTAAAATTTGGGGAAATTTCCATAAGGTTACAATACTGAAGGACTCGACAGACTTCAGGATGTAACAGTGTTCTATCTTATGTGCATCCTGAGGATAGACTAACGAATTATCTTATTATTATGTAATTGCAGGTACACTTAATCAACATTAAGGCTTGTGACTCTTCCCTAACGACTATATTGTCTTAGTCAAAGTAAAGAAAGCTGAACATGGAAGAGCTATACGTAAAGAGCAAGACCGTTGCTAAAGAATAGGTCAACTATGTAACCGTCCAATGTCGAACGCAAGGCGAAAAATAAAGAAACTGTTATACCAACGTCTAGCTTGGTTGAAACTGCTCCAACGTTCACCTGAAACAGTCAAGGAGCATAACTAAGCAGCGGATATCATGGGATCTCTTATTTATTTCTTGTGTAATTATAAATAGGGGATGGATGAACAAAATAGGAGACTTCTAGACACTTATTTGACACTTTATCAACACTAAGCTACTTACTTGACACTTCGAAACACTTTGTTACTAGCTTACTCATTATAGAACATCTGATACTCTCACACACACAACACAATCATTGTAATCTTAGTATACTCGTCCATCATTCATCCAAAGTTGTACTCTTTTTTACCATTGTTAATATTGATAAACAAGGCAGGGGCTTAGACTCCTCCCGAGGTCTTGTGCTGGCGATCATCAAGTGATCAAGGGCTTTCCTCGTGCATCGAGTGTTGTTCTTTGTTACTTTATACTTATATTGCTTGTCTCATCATTCTGCCAGACAGTTACATCCTCAGGATATAACTGTCCATCCTGAACATATCCTTTGCCATCCTAAGCATAGTTGTCATATTATTATTTCTTCGTTATCCTGAATTGTCATCTTGAAAATAACACTAAGCCTTTAACATATTTAACACATTTAGCACTCTACCTCACTTTTACTAATTTAGAATACAAGGTTATTTTTAACATGTAGTTTTTGACCAAAACAATTTGGCGCCCACCATGGGGCAAGTTGTGCTATTTTTAACAAAAACTTTGTTAAAATTCATTCTTAATCAACTTATTTCGAAAATCTTGACAACTATGGCCTCAAACCCAAAATTTGTGTCTTGTTTCACACCGTCCACAATCTCTGCCAAAAATGTGACACTACCACCTCCACCTGCACATCCTAAAACTTCTGGACAAGCTACCAGAAATGTTCCTCCTAGTACTGCTAGATCTGGGATGGGAACATCTAGATCTACTCCTCCTATTTTTGTTTCAAATGATGAGCTCATTTCCATGTTTGCAATGGTAAAGGACCGAATGAAGCAGCAGGAGGATACCAACCAAATGCTGATGATAAAAATACAATCTCTCAAGACATCCTCAAAGAGACCGGTTGAAGATGTGGGAACATCACTACAACCCAGAGTTTTGTATTTTAACTCCACCATCTCTGGGGGCATTCATCAAGGGGATTTCATTCCTATGAACATTGGATTCTCTGCTCTTTAGACTACTACATCACCTAGGATGGCAACAACTAGAGATCCAGGATATGCTATTGAGCCATCTCGAGGATATGCCACTAAACCATCCAGAGGATATAACAACAGTAACAATTTAAGTTCAAGTACTTTTGCTACTAACGATATTGCTTCTTTGCAGGATACATGTATAAGCCCACAATTGGCAAGAGAGCTTCAAAAGATTAAGGATATGGTATCTAGTGTGTCAGGGATAATACAACCCATCCTTGAAGTAGCCAAAGCATGTCACAAGGTGTCTCGTTTTGCACCTCCAATATGTGATGCTGAGATTCTGAAGAGATTCCAGACTCCAAGCATGAAGCTTTATGATGGATCAACTGATCCTGAAGAGTATGTAGCACAATACATGGAAAGGATAACTAGCCTCATTTCTCGTTGCCTCTCGTGTGCTAACTCCATGTTAGCAAACAATGTGGTATGAACACCACAACCCTTCCCCATACATAATGTTGTTCATGAGGAATGATATTGATTCATTATTGGAAAGGTCTTCTATAAATACTTGTTCAAGCAAAACATCATTTATCGAGGATACATGAAGAATTATTATCAAATCGACAAGAGGCATTTGTTGCAAATCTTTCAAATGCCATTATCTTTCTTGAGAAACAGATCACGATACGGTATAGGAGATACTTCCACTTGGCACTAAGAAATCCTTTTATAACGTGTCGAGTCGGGAAAGTACTCATGTAACCCATCTTCTAAAAGGTGGTTTGTTGAACATCCTCATGTGGGAGATGTTTACTCCTCTATCTTGGAGTTGTAGACTAGATCTTATTGTACAAATCTTTCTCTAGAGTTTCAAACGATCTATAGAATTTCTAAAAAAATATGATCTAAAATTATTTTTGTTTTGTAGATAAACCTCTTTTAATTTTCACAAAGTTCCCTCTTTATTAGAGAAAGATCTTTCATTGAATGTTTTAATCCAGGTTTTGGGTTTGATAAAATGTGAAAAATAATTCATAGTAATCATACATCGCTTGCTTATTAGATAATCAATCAAATCTCTTTTCATCCAAGGCGGCTTTGGGGAAAAGATTAGCTAAGTTGAAACGAAATACATTTCTATAGCCTATTTTCCTATCCGATCTTTGATGAAGTGAAATCATACATTGATGTGCTTTGTTCTTGACTAGTGAACTAGATTAGACGTGACCATGATAATACTCTTCAAATGATGTAGTATCGGAGTATTGGAGATAAAGAGTATTGGAGATAAAGATGCCATAATCTCTAAATTGTGTTTGCATCCAAATAACTTAGGAAATAAAAACTTGCAACTCTTAGCATATCGGATATCTTCTATTATTATTTGAATTGATTTGTATAGATTTAGAGATAATATTTGTTTCCTAATTTATTGTATCCAATTCCCTATATAAAGGGATGGTATTGTATGTTCATAATTCAATCAATAATAACATACCATAGACCACTTTTATGGTATCAGAGCCACGGCTCTCAAAACCCTAAACCTGCCGTCGTAATCATTTTGCCGTCTTTTTCTTTTTCTGTTCATCGACCATGACCAAGGGTACCGAAGGTCCTGAAGCTTCAGCCACGGCTGCAAAGCTTAATCCCCTTCACCCAGCGTACTCGGTCACCAATATCCAGTCCAAAATACGGACCTTGGATGGCACTAAAGTCACATACACCTCGTGGGTCAGACTCTTCCGGTTACACGCGGTTGCATACAAGGTCCTGGACCATATTGACGGCACCGACCCACCCGCCGAAACTGATGCTGACTATCCATTGTGGATCGAAATTGATGCACTAGTGCTGCAATGGATCGTCAACACGGTTTCGGACGGCCTTTTGCCACGAGTTCTGGGTTAAGTCACGACTGCCCGGGAGGCGTGGTTGAAGTTAGAGAAAATTTACCTGAGTAATAAAAAGGCTCGGGTCGTCGCATTAGAGATGAAATTCTGCAATCTTACACTCGCCAATTGTTCCTCTGTGGACGATTATTGCGAGCAACTTCATGACCTTTCCAATCAACTCGAAGATGTTGATCATCCCGTCACCGAGTCCCGATTGGTGCTACAACTTGTTCGTGGACTCCCACGGGAATATGACACTACCGCGTCTCTCATCAACCAGAATAATGCGGATTGGGATACGGCACGAACTATGTTACAGGAGGAAGTGATGCGTCTGGATGCCCGGAAGTCAACCACCTCCTCTGTTCTCCTCACCCAACAGCCTCCGCAGAAAACCCTACATCCTATGCCGCGTCTAACCAGCTCAATACCACCCCTAACCCGAACCCTAACTCCTACGCGTCTTCTTACAGTCACCGCAGCAGGGGCAGGGGCCAGGGTGGTCGCACAAACAGAGGAGGATGAGGTAGAGGATAGGGAAGACAGCAGCAATCAGGTTGGGTCCAACAGCCTCAAACATACCCTAACTGGGCTTGGTGGGCTCCTCCACCTTGACAATACCCTACCTAACCAGCATGGCAGCCCAATTCCACTCAGCAACAGTTCTCGGCCCAACCACAGTTCAGCCCGTTTGCTCCTCCAGCGGCCCAGCCCAACAGTAACAATGCTCCCTCAATTCAGGCTCAGTTTATGGGATATGCTCCTGTTCAGCCCACTGCTCCTCAATATTCCGGGTATAACCAAGGTTTTCAGAACCGGACCGGACGTCGAACCGGACCCCCGGCCGGTTCACCGGTTCGACCGGTCCGACCGGTTCGACGAACCGGCCCAAAAAACAAAAAAAAATAAAAAAAAATTAAAAAATCCGGTCCGACCGGTCCGGTTTCCGGTCCGACCGGCCGGTTCACCGGTTCAACCCCGGTTCGCTGCAAAAACGGTCCGACTACCCGAACCGGACCGGTCCAGGCCCCGGAGCCCGGTCCGACCGGTCCGACCGGCCGGTCCGGTCCGGTTTTCAAAACAATGGGTATAACGCCCTCTGTCCATCTGATTTAAGCGCGGCTCTATCTACTTTGCAGGTCAACTCTCAAGACCCTACTAAATACATGGACACTGGGGCAGAGGCTCACGTCACACAGGACCAAGGTATGATCAAAATCCCTTCATCATTTAATGCATGTAATAAACTTTTGGTCGGTAACAGCGCTTGTGTTCCAATTATAAAATCTGGAACCGGTTTTTTTAACCTTCCCAACCGTACCTATATCCTGCCCAATATTTTATACAGTCCTCAGATAATTAAAAACCTAATTTTCGTTAGACATTTTTCAAGTGATAATTGAGTATCTATAGAATTTGACCCATTTGGTTTTTCTTTGAAGGACCTTCACAATGGACGAATTCTTTCGCACCACAATAGCATTGGGGACTTATATCCATTCACAGAACCACTCCTGCCGCCTCAAGCCTGTTTCCTCACCACTGCTTCCTTACCCTGGCATGACCGTCTAGGCCACCTAGGAAAACAAGTTTTAGATATTCTTAGACGTAATTTTAATATTCCATGTAATAAAGACCATCGGTCTACTTTTTGCAATTCTTGTCAACTTTCGAACAGTAAACGTTTACCTTTTCATGCTTCTAATACATTTACTTTTGCACCTTTCGATATAATTCACTGTGATTTGTGGACCTCACCCATTACAAGCAAAACCGGCTATAAATATTATATGGTCCTCATTGATAATTTTTCACATTTTGTTTGGATTTATCCCATGTAAGCCTTGTACTACTCCGGTTGACTTATCTTGCAAACTTAGGGCCATGGACAGGCCTCTGTTTCATGATCCCACCTTATACCGCAGCTTGGCCGATGCTCTACAATACTTGACTTTCACTCGGCCAAATATTTCCTATGTCGTTCAGCAAGTGTGTTTATTCATGCATGAGCCACGGGATCCGCATTTCAATTTTATGAAGCGGATAATTCGTTATTTACAGGGTATTATCTCTTATGGCATACGGATAGTCAAATCTGCGGTTCATTCTCTTGTGGCCTACTCTAACGCGGACTGGGGCGGGTGTCCTGATTCTCGCCGCTCCACCAGTGGTTATTGTGTTTTTCTAGGAGATAATCTATTATCGTGGTCTTCCAAACGTCGGCCGATTGTCTCCCGCTCGAGTGCGGAGGCTGAATATCGCGGAGTAGCTAATGCGGTTGCTGAAACAACTTGGTTACGAAATCTACTTCTTGAGCTTCATGTTCCCTTACAGCAAGCCTCAGTGGTCTGTTGTGATAACGTTTCCGCTGTCTATCTCTCCAACAATCTGGTACAACATCAACGGACGAAACATGTTGAGATTGATATACATTTCGTCCGTGAGAAGGTTCGCATAGGCCATATTCGTGTACTCCACGTTCAATCTTCATCCCAATATGCGGATATTTTCACCAAGGGCTTATCAAGAGAGATGTTCCAGTCTTTTCGCTCCAGTTTAACCGTTTGCTCTGCGCCCGATCAAACTGCGGGGGGATCTTAGCATATCGGATATCTTCTATTATATTTGAATTATTATTTGAATTGATTTGTATTAGATTTAGAGATAATATTTGTTTCCTAATTTATTGTATCCAATTCCCTATATAATGGGATGGTATTGTATGTTCATAATTCATTCAATAATAACATACGATAGACCAGTTTTAGCAACAACCACGTATTCTGCTTCAATGGTTATACTCACACTTCTATAGAGTAAGGATGTGACCCATGACATGGTTGATTTGGAAGAAGTGCTTTCATTATTAATGGCACATACGTGGTTTGTCAACATGTCAAAATGCACATTTGGAGCGCCACTAAAGTGGAATATTTGAGGCATGTGATCACAAGACATGGGTTTGTGACTACCTGAATAATATAAAAGCCGTCACGAATTGGCCATGGACATAAAATATCAACCAAGTGAGTAATTTAGGAATTCATGTTAACTCAGGTTTATCAATTTTTTAGGATGATAGCCACGCTACACGCTGAATTTGTTTAAAAAAAAAAAAAAAAAAATTGTTTTCAGGTTGTCTATGGAGGCATAACATGCTTTCGAACACTAGAAAAAAGCATTAAGTTCGAGCATGTACACTTGCTTGACAAGACTTTTTTGTAGTAGAGACGGACGCTTCAGCAAAGGGTTAGAGCTGTGCTTATACAAGTCCATCATCCATTGTCTTTGTAAGGCCTTTACAGGTTCTTGATTGTTGGATGAGTTAGGTTAGGTTGAAAGTTTGTTTTACAATCTGTTTAAGTTTGTTAGAAAACTTACATTGAGATCGAAGACGATGAACCGGGCTTGTGTTTGACACAATTCCCTTAAACAAATTCTCGGTCTGTTCCCAGGGTACACCGGTTCTTTAACAGTGTTGGTGCACTGCCGGACTATCCCACTTGCCTGAAATAATAACCACAAGTTGGTTGTTGCTACATTTCTATCATTTCTATATTTGTGTGTACGTGACATGCATGAATGATCAGAAAGTTTTCTAGTTCACGTGCATGATAGGTTGCAAGTGATATATTATCATTCTTTGCACACTAGAACGAAACACCAAAAGAAAACGAAATTGATTTGTGTGTTGTCTATGTCCATCCCTTGCATAAAGAACTCTTCTTGTTCTTATAGACTTTGCAATAATGATCACCATTAAACTCAATTAATGGTGCTGATTAAATATGGTTTATTGCTATAATAATACTAGATTAATGGCAACATAATGACTTGAAACCGAAGGAATCAGAAGAGTCACAAGGATTAAAAACTAAAATAGGTAGCAAAAATCGGCGTCACGCGATTTTTCTAGTTGCATTTGTGTCCGCATGTCGTGTCGCGTTGGTTCAAGAATTTTCCTCGAACCAGAACCTATTTTTGCACCCCCTCCCCCTTGCGCGCGCGAGTAGGTGCCCAAGTATAAAAGTGACTAATAATTTATTCCTTCCAATTTGGTTTCCTCTTATAAACCAATCTAGTTTTCATTCTCCAACCAATGTGGGACAAGACAAACTCACATTCACACATAAATTTCCAACACTTACCAGCCCGTTCCATGTTTCATTCCATGCCCGTGGACTCACATATTCATTTGCGTTCACGTGCAATTCTAGATAGGAGAAGATGGTGAAGCCTAATAATCGAGATGCTGTACAATTTTTGGTTCAATGGAAGCTAACTGAGAATCTGCTGATGAAATCCACCAAAGGTTTTCAGAATTTTATCCTTTTATGTCAACTGCTATAGTACGTCTTATATGAAATTTGTAACATATAACCAATAGTTCGTTACTTCGGTTAGTTAACAATAATGTATGTAGCATGTACTACGATCTTATGCAATGAATGAGACTTCCTTTATCTGATTTCTATTCCCTTATTCCTCTATAAATTTGATAAACAAGAGTTAATTTTTACAGAGTACACAATAATAATATTACATTTTGACAACACATCCAAAAACAAAGGCCCGAACACCTGGCAAATGGATCACCAAATAACAAATCGTAGTGACCCCTAGCAAACGGATCACCTGGCCCACTGCCCAAATGTAGACCTTATTTTGCGAAACAATATAAAATCGGAAAGATGACTCATGGGCTCAATTAATTACCTTAAGGTGGTGGGAAATTGGTCTCTTTTTATGGGTTGGTGATGACCTCCTCATCAAGTGAGTCGATGGTGCTATTTTGCTGTGACCAGAGTTGTGCATAACGACCAGCTTTTGACAATAGAACTTCATGTGGACCTTGTTCTACAACCCTTCCACCTTCCATAACTATAATCTAATGAAAAACAATAACACAAGATCATTATTTATATGACCATCCAAAGTGGGTCTTAAGGTTTTTAGACCAGATAAACGTTTTGGAATGATCCGAAACTTCTTTTAGCGGTTTATATGCATAGTTTGTGCGTTAAAGAACATATTATTACAATTACGCGACTTTTGACTCATTTCCTTTTTTTTCTTATATCTTAAAACATGACCAAAATCGGCTCGCTCATAGTCAATGAGTCAAAAGGCCACCTCTATCATGTAGCATCAGCAGGGTGAGCAGACAACCAAATAAATGAACCGTAGTAGAATTAACAGAGCCAAACAAATATTTGATGGTTTTGCTCACCATTTAAATATACGAATTTTATATTGTTATGCTTATGGTAAAGTCCAAAATTTCAGGTCTAACGATATATTATTATATTTATTGAAATCTTTTATTTTTGTATAACTCAAATCTATATTAACCCGGCCCATGTATGACATCCAAAAATGCAGGCCAATGCCATTTTGTATATCTAACCGATAATTGAAAACAAAACTAAATGAACCGATCGGTTATACGTTTTCAATAACCGAAACTCTTGGCTATGGAAGGGTTATGAGGTCAAACTGTGTGCATCCAGCAGGAGAGTATTTTAAGGGAAAAAAGGGGACTTGCCTCATCACACTGCATTGCAGTTGTAAGTCTATGAGCAATAAAAACAGATGTTCTGTTATTGGCAAGTGCCCTTAGTGCACTTAATATCTCTGCTTCTGTTGTGCTATCTAGAGCACTTGTTGCTTCATCACACAACCTGAAACAAGTTGAATTATATTTATTATCTTTTTTAACAAATAATGCATTACATAAAACTAAGAGAGCTATATCATTACAATAATGATTGATACGAACCCTGAACCTAGATATGTGTCAGAATGGGTAGGAGCAGACCCAGCTGCTGCTGGGAGACGGGAAAGTATTTGTAAATTTAGGAGGTGGGGATATTCCATGAATTTAGGAATTTGGGGGAGCAATTCCTAACTATTCCCACCCATTTTTAGTGTTAAGCATTTGTGTTTTCCTGCATTCTCTTCTTGTCTAGTTATTTACTTTTCGAAGTCACTTTTAATTTGGCGTTTTGCCTATCTCGAATCAGGCCAACTATCTTGTTCCTTCTATTTCAATTGATAGAATTTCCAGATTCTATCAGATTATATGCATTAAAAAAAAAAACACTTTTCAACCTTTCTAGCTATGCTTTTTTACTTGACCCGTCCAAGAAATGCATATAACTCAAATCGCATGTTCATAAATAATCAAGGGTGGTGTAGTGTTAAGTGTCAGATTCCCCTCTAGCAAAGCCGTTGGTTTCCTGCCTTAACCCTGCAAGTTTCCCCAAATGGGTTCTCATGGTCACCAAAAGGATAACAAATTTGCCATTTGCTATCTACTTGTTTCTAAAAGTGTTTATGGTATTGAATTCTTTATCATCTCCATGATAAGAAACAACCCTTTAAATAGGGAGAATACAAGGATGCCCTATCTCTAAATATGGTAACATAATCACAATATAATTACTCTAGAGATCATGCCTATCTATACAATATGAATTCAAATAATATTAATACATAAATAAATATATCGGCTAAGAGTTTCCTGGTTTTCTTCTTAATATGTATCTTCCTTCTTTGAACTTATACAAAAATCATGAAATATGATTACATTTAGCAAACTGATATTTGTGCAAGAATTCACTAGCATATGATCATCTACAAGACAATCCACTTACAAAATTTGAGGTGCTTTCAAGAATGCACGAGCTAATGCAACTCGTTGTTTTTCTCCACCGCTAAGCTGCAATGAGTAAAAAATTTAGGAAAATACAAATAAGTTTGTGTAAAGTCTATTAACTTCCAAAACTACATGCACATAAATAGAACAAGATTTGTATGCTACCC
The DNA here is from genome assembly GCA_028751855.1 of Ambrosia trifida. Taxonomy (NCBI): domain Eukaryota; kingdom Viridiplantae; phylum Streptophyta; class Magnoliopsida; order Asterales; family Asteraceae; genus Ambrosia; species Ambrosia trifida. Next base: position 84,674,441 of record CM054128.1, read on the forward strand.
TCCACTGTCAACTAAATTTATGAACATGTGATGATTTCGACACATGCTATAAAGGAAACGGGTCAAATGGAAGTCGAAAGTCATGATGTGTTAATCAAAACATTTTACAGATGTATTATGTATAAAAAAAAGATGTAAAAATGTTTTGGACAAACGTGCTCCAGGAACCGTCACCAACCGCTCGTTTTGACCTCTAGTCATAACTATATGCTAAGCAGTCAATATCGGTGGGATAGCGGTTATCGGACCCTCACCGATATTTTGATTCTCGTATATCGGTTATAGCGCCGCATTTCCAGGTTTTGCTTTTTTATAGGCCAAATTACAATAAAAGCCAATAATAATCTTTTTTTTTTTGGAATAAGCCCATAAATATTAAGAGCCCAACTACCCAAAAACACTTCCAAAACCTTAAAGTGAACAGATTTGTCTCTCCTTCGTCTTCTACCATTCGTCTGTGACTGCCATCAAATCTGTAAGTGTTATATATTATTATGTTTTAGGTTATATATAGATAACATTTCAAATATTGTCACTTTTGAGTATTGACTTTTGATATTACTATTAGTAATTTAGTATAATATATGACTATGTTTAGGTTTTATATTATGTTAATATATAAATATTAAAATTCTACATGATAGTAAAATTACCGATATCCCGCCTATCCCACCGCGATAACCTATATATCAAATATCGGCCCTCGACCGATATTCGATTTCCCACCGCATTAACTGCTTAGACTATATGATAATTTGCATTCCAGCATAGCATGTTCCTCATAGTGTTAAAAAAACACACCATTAAAAGGCATAGGGTTTTATTATTGATAACTGAATGAATATTACATCACAAAGGATCCTTATTTATAGATCCTCAATACAACAAACCCTAGCATAAATATGGTAAGAGATAATTCTAGAATAATTAGAATAAATACATAAAACATATCTCTAATTTAAATAAAATCGCATGTGCATAATATCCGTTAATAGCCCCCCGCAGTTTGATCGGTCGTAGGACAGACGGTTAAACTGGACCGGAATGATTGAAAAAGTTGTCTCGAGAGACCCTTAGTAAAAATATCAGCATACTGGTAAGCAGACGGAACATGTAACACTCGAATATGGCCAATCCGGACTTTCTCACGCACAAAGTGAATGTCGATCTCGATGTGTTTAGTCCTCTGATGTTGCACGGGATTGTCGGATAAATAAACTGCTGAAACGTTGTCACAGTACACAATAGAAGCTTGTTGCAAAGGGACCCGTAACTCAACTAAGAGGTTGCGTAGCCAAGTAGCTTCAGCAACCGCGTTTGCAACGCCTCTATATTCAGCCTCGGCGCTGGATCTGGAAACTGTAGGTTGCCTTTTGGAGGACCATGAGATCAAATTGGATCCAAGGAAAACACAATAGCCGCTGGTTGATCTGCGAGAGTCTGGACAGCCACCCCAGTCGGCATCTGAATAAGCCACCAAAGAAGTCACATTAGTCTTGACCATGCGTATGCCATAATCAACCGTACCCTGTAGATAGCGAATGATACGTTTCATGAACGCGTAATGGGAATCCCGTGGTTCATGCATAAAAAGGCAAACTTGCTGCACAGCATATGAAATATCCGGACGGGTAAAAGTCAAGTACTGTAGTGCCCATGCAAGACTACGATACAGTGTTGGATCCGCGAAAAGGGGACCGTCCGTGGCACTAAGTTTGGATGACAAATCGACTGGAGTAGCACATGGTTTGCACTGGCTCATACCCGCTCGAGTAATAATGTCTTTGGCATACTGAGTCTGATCCAAGAATAGGCCTGTGGGTTTGCGGGTGACCTTTATACCCAAAAAATGATGAAGAGGGCCCAAATCAGACATGGCAAACTCTCGTGAGAGTGTCTTAATGATATCCTGTAACAAAATATCTGATGAGGCCGTAAGCACAATGTCATCAACATATAACAGAAGATACGCTGTATGGGTACCATTAGAGTACACAAACAGCGAATTGTCACAAGCACTACTACGAAAACCATTCGCCAAAATATAGGTGGCAAAGCGGGTGTACCACGCCCTGGGAGCCTGTTTAAGCCCATATAAAGATTTCTTTAATCTGCAAACAAAACCCGGGTAACGCCTGTCCACAAATCCAGGTGGTTGATGCATAAAAACCGTTTCATTTAAATGCCCATGTAAAAAGGCATTTTTGACATCAAGTTGGTGAATAGGCCAGTCCCTGGACACTGCAAGAGATAAAACAGTACGAATGGTAGCCGGTTTAACAACCGGACTAAAAGTGTCCTGACAGTCAATTCCAACTGTCTGTGAGTTCCCATTAACCACTAAACGAGCTTTGTATCTTTCCAAAGTACCATCCGACTTAAACTTGTGTCTAAACAACCACATGCATCTAATGACCGGACTATCAGCCGGCCGTGGGACCAAATCCCAAGTCTCATTTTCCTGTAACGCAGTAAACTCAGCCTGCATGGCGCGCGACCAATTCGAGTCGGCAAGGGCATGGGAGTAGGACTTTAGGACGGGTGAGATGGTGGTGGTGTGTAGGGCTGGGAAAAGGGGAGGTTTTAGACTGCCGGTTTTTGACCGGGTAGTCATGGGATGGGTGGGTGCGGTTCTGGTAGTGGGTTGTTGGGCTGTAGAGGGTTGGCCGGTTTGGTAATTAGGCGGAGGAGGGTGGTTCACGGGCTGGTGGGTGGCCGTAGCTGTGGGAGGTTGGGACGGCTGCTGTGATGTGGTGGTAGGTCTAGGGCGGCGTGAGTATGTGAGAGGGAATGGTGTGGTGGGGTTGGGCCGAGGTGGTTGGGGAGGTGGAGGTGGCTGAGGGGAGGTGCCTGGGAAGTGCGCGTTTGGGGCGATAGGTCGGGTAAAGGTGAAACCAGGTGGTGGGGAGTCATCAAGAAAGGTGTAGGAAGTAGGTTGGGTGGGGAAGTTGTAGGGAAAAATATGTTCGTCAAAAGTGACGTGTCTCGAGAAAGAGACTTTCCCGGTAATCGGGTCAAGGCACCGATATCCCCGAAAATCTGGCGGGTATCCCAAGAAAATGCACCGGTGGGACCGAGGGTGAAGTTTGTGGGGGTGGGTAGCCGAGGTGTTCGGGTAGCAGGCGCAACCGAACACCCGTAGGTGGTCATAAGTGGGGTGACGAAGGTATAGGGCAAAGGTGGGGGTGAAAAAGTTAAGGCGTTTTGTGGGTAGGATATTGTGAAGATAGGCAGCTGTATGAAGGGCTTCAACCCAAAAGGAGGGGGGGAGGTGGGCATGTATGAGGAGAGAGCGAATGATGTCATTAAGGCGACGAATCATTCGTTCAGCACGGCCATTTTGTGGGGAAGTTTGGGGACAGGAAAAGCGAAACAAGAGGCCGTGTTGTGAGGCGAAATCTTTAAAGGCATTGTTGTCAAATTCGCCTCCAAGGTCACATTGAAATGTCTTAATCTTACGGTTAAATTGGGTTTTAATAAGACGGTGAAATTTAACAAAAGTGGAGAAAGTTTCAGATTTATATTTTAAGGGATAAACCCATATGAAGTGGGAAAAATTATCAATAAGTACCATGTAATATTTGTATCCCGAATTGCTAAGCACGGGAGACGTCCAAAGGTCACAATGAATTATATCAAATGGTGAAAAAGTAAAGGAATTAGAAGCATGAAAGGGTAAACGTTTACTATTTGAAAGTTGGCATGAATGACACAAACTAGAATTTTTAGTCTTATTACATGGAAAATTAAAATTGCGACATAAAATATCTAAAACTTGAGCGCCAGGATGGCCAAAACGTTCATGCCAAGGTAGAGAGATGGTGGTGACGAATGATGCTTGAGGCGAAAGTTCAGGTGGTGTGACTGGATAGAGGTCCCCGGTGCTATTGTGGCAGGACAGGAGGCGGCCAGTGCGGAGATCCTTCAAAGAAAAACCATAGGGGTCAAATTCAATAGAAACTTGGTTATCACGACTAAACCGCCTAACAGAAATTAACTTTTTGATAATTTGTGGGCAATATAGGATATGTGGTAGAATATAGGTGCGGTTGGGTAGGCGTAAATACCCTGTTCCAGACCCATGAATTGGTAGGGACGCGCCATTACCGACTAACAATTTACTGGTAAAAGGAAAAGAGTCAGGAGATTCAATCATACCTTGCTCATCCGAAGAGTGAGCTGAAGCACCTGTGTCCATAAATGAGTTCGGGTCCGGATTGTTGAGATTCATCGATGACAGTGCAGCACTAAGGTCAGAGGGGCATAAGGCGTTCAGGCCGGTTTGAGGTGTAGTGTAGTGAGCCTGTGGTGGGCCGTAGCTGGGTGGGTAGGGGGCCGAAGGTGGAGGGTAGTAAGGCTGGTTTGAGGGTGTATTCTGCTGGGCATAAGTGTTTGGAGGCTGGGCCGAAGGTGTAGAGTAGTTGGCAGAATGGTTTGATGGTGGGTTTTGGGCGAAGGGTACGGGTGGCCGAGAGGTATTTTGGGTCGGATATGGGCATGGAGGAGTATTCCACCATGCCCATTGTGGATAAGGTGAATTTTGAGGTGGCCAATAAGGGGAAAAGTAGGACTGGTTGCGTCCGGTGCCACGACCACGACCGCCACGTGACTGACGGCCGCGTCCGCGACCCCGGTTGCGTGTGTAGTAGGAATTTGGAGATGGGTTGTATGTGTTTTGGGATGGTGATGGTATGTGGAAGGTTGGTTGGATTGTGAAGGGTGATTATTTTGGGTCATGAGGGCCGTGGATGATGATTTCTGACGCGCCTCCAAACGGATGACCTCGTCCTGTAACATGCTCCTAGCAGTGTCCCAGTCGGCGTTGTTGGCATTGATTAGTGTTGCAGTTGTGTCATATTCCGCAGGTAACCCGCGGACTAACTGAAGAACCAATCTATCTTCGGATATTGGATGGTCAACGTCCTCAAGTTGATTGGCAAGCTCCTTGAGGCGTTGACAATAATCATCAAGAGAAGAACAGGCTGATAATGTAAGATTGCAGAATTTTGTTTCCAAAGCACCAGCGCGAGCCTTCTTGTTGCTCAAATAAATCTTCTCCAGTTTAGCCCAAGCAAGGCGGGCCGTAGGTTCCGGGCCGATATCCTGGACGCTTGGCAATAAATCATCCGAAACGGTGCTATAGATCCATTGGAGCACCAAAGCATCGATCTCCTGCCAGTGTGCATGATCTGGGTCAGTTTCGGGTGGGGCAGGGGTGCCATCAATATGGTTAAGAACCTGGTAAGCTTTCGCGTGAAGGCGAAACAGCTTGGTCCAGGAGGTGTAGGTAACCTTTTTGCCATCCAAAGTTCGTATTTTTGATTGAACATTGGTGACAGAATAGGCTGGGTGAAGGTAGGATTTTGGAGGTTTTTCTGATGGTTCAGCATCGTCTGATTTGCCAGTAGTCATGGCTGACAGGTCGGGAAAAAAAGAAAAATTGAAAACTGGTGCTGATTAATGAAGCCAAAGCAGAGATGCTGCTGATTAGGGAAGCCGAAGCAGAAACAGAAGGGAAGGTGGTGGTGCGATCGGTGATCAGGGGGTCGAAACCCGCTCTGATACCATTAAAGGCATAGGGTTTTATTATTGATAACTGAATGAATATTACATCACAAAGGATCCTTATTTATAGATCCTCAATACAACAAACCCTAGCATAAATATGGTAAGAGATAATTCTAGAATAATTAGAATAAATACATAAAACATATCTCTAATTTAAATAAAATCGCATGTGCATAATATCCGTTAATAACCATAAACCTTTATCGTCACATTATTCACCATCTTCCATAAACTACTACTCCCTGTCTCATAAATTCATAATGATTGTAGCATTTGACTCAACACACAGTTAAAAAAAAATGGTTTAGTCTTTGTGATGCATATGACTATCCCTAAATGGAAAGTGTTCTCAAACATAGGAAATGTTCTATTGTTTCATTTTGAGGAAGCATACAAAATATTAGTTTTAGTTTGATATATCTATACTTAGACATACAAAAACAGGGAAAATAAACAAAATAAGTATATTCTAGAGTACTCACTTTAAGGCCTCGCTCTCCTACAAGTGTGGAATATTTTTCAGGGAATTTCATGATGGTGTCATGAATTGCTGCTTTTCGGGCAGCATCATATACCTATAAGAAGCATATTAATTAGTCAAAAGAATACATTAAGTTATAGTTTTACAAATAACATATTGCAAATGAATGAACCTCTTCAGGGGTAGAAGAGAGACAACCATACTGAATGTTGTGGAATATTGTGTTGTTGAATAACACCTGCTCATAAACAACAGTTTGCAAAATCATGCAAATGCCAACTTTAAAGGAAACAGAATTGCATAATGTATGAACAAATATTCAAAACATCGATTAATGTATTTTTATCAAACTTACTGTATCTTGTGGAACAACACCCATATGCTTTCTAAGGCTTTCAAGTGTCACCTTTCGTATATCCTGACCATCTATCCTCACCTGTAACGCACAAATCTGGTAAGTGATGATTACCTTTAAAATAATTATATCCAAAAAGACCATATGTTTATTGTTATAATAAAGTTTTTGTAATTGTATCTTCATATGTAACACACTAATTATTTAATGGATAAAAAGTATTTTGAGTAAACCCATATCACACAAAAAGATTTACCCATTATGACCCGTTACCCAACTAATATGAATTCGGTCAGCAAACAACAGGTAACCAGTTACCGTGCCAGATTGGGTGTCAAAGAATCTGAAGATCATCCTAAGGATTGTTGATTTCCCTGCGTGTGAAATTTAATATAACAAGATTAGATTTAATAAAGTAATCTGATCTCCATACACAATTTTCACCTTCATCTTCAATTATAAATATCCAAGGAAAAACAAAAGCTACGTGGTCGTCATTACATATAAACATTAACTTGAAGTCAAACTGGTTTGAGTAGAATAGAAACCTCACCACTGCCACTAGTTCCAACAATAGCCACACTTTTGCCAGCTGGCACAACAAAAGATACCCCATCAAGAATCTTTCTATCTGTCAAATAGCTAAAGCCGAGCAAGAACATCAACAAAACCATCATATCTTACATTATGCAATGCTTGTGACACCTTAATGTCTAAAAGGAAGTGCTATTGATTTTTTAGTATCAAATGAACGACTTTTCAGTATTTTTATTAATAAATGATATTGATTTATGCCAAGCAAAAAAGTAACTGTATCAAACTATCATAACTCATAAGAGAACTAAAAACATATCTGCAAAAGATATTTGCATCAATATCAAATTTTGGGAAATACTAGATTGGATGTTCAAAATGACAAAAACAAAAGCGCTTTTTTCTAAGGACTGTGGAAATGTTATATATGAAGGAGGTACATATGCATAAGCACAGTTAGCACAAAAATACATTCTTAAGATTTCTGAATCACAATATCAAAATCAAGCACATTGGATACCCAAATATATATATATATATATAATAAATACATAAATTATGTAAATTTCAAGTTTTTGTTGGTAAAATAAGCTATATCATTATATATTAGGTAATCAATTCAGTAAGATTGGTCAAATATATATTATAAGTTCACCTGAAATGAACATTTTCAAATTCAATGCTACCCCTATCCAACTTCAGAGGCTTTGCATCATCTTCATCTTTAATTTCTGCTTTCTCCTGATAAAAGAAAATGAAAAAACACAGATTAATTAACGATAAGAATTAGAGGCAGCAAGATGTAGGTTTGGGTAGCAAAGCATAATTTCTTATACACTTTTTTTGTCCATTTTTTTACAGAAGTTACACATATAAGGTGCTTATTATTATTACAGAAACAAAATTATTACATAAATTTATATATAATTTTTAGCAGAAACAAATTAGGGTGTGCAATAGACTTTGAGCTACTTTCAATATGTTTGACGCGTTCAACCCAAATCAGTTTTAGCTGGGTTTTTTATTTGACCCATTTTAAGATGCAACACAACCCAAATCAACCCATTTAGAAGTAAATGGATTTATATTGCCAACTCAGATAAGAATATATATATATACAGGCCTTGCAATCAAAATGCACCATGCTAAGGTACTTGAAAAATGACCCGATACAGGATAGATGAAAATGAAAACAGGCACCCATATATAAAAAAAGTACATGATCAACAGCAGACTTTATGCATCACCTATTACTTTTGGACAATGGACACATAAACACATCCATGGAAATATTTACGAAAGTAGTGAAGACATGAGGTGATAAAAGAAATTCATGTTTTTCTTAAGTGACTTATTTGAAGTTATTTTGAGATAATTCTTATTTATAGATAATTGATGTAATTATGTTATGATTGATTTGAATTGATCTATTGCCTTATTAGAGATAGGCATTATCTTGTAATCACTCCCTATTTAAAGGGTATTGCTCATCAATAGAATTAGGGGTGAGCAAAAGGCTCGGACCGACCCGAACCGGGTACTACCCGACCCGAACCGAAGACCGAAAGTTTGATAAAACTGGAACCGAAGACAGGACCTAAATGGATGTTTCGGGTATCGGTCTCAAAGGTGTTCGGTTCTTCGGTTTTGATCAAAGACCCGGAACCGATCTTTTAGTTAGTAATAACACTCTCGTTCTCTTCCTGTGGAAAGATTAGACAGAGGTGGGTGGAGCTCCAACAACCATGACAGTAAAGAAACTTTTTTGATAGTTGAACATGGGATACAAAGAAGATGGGTGTTTGTTTAGGGTTTTTTTAAATTTGTATGGGCTCAATATAGTCTTGGCCCATTAGCACAAGTTAGATCCAACTCATAGTAATAATAGAATAAACTATCGGATAGATGATTAAGCATAGATGATATCTGCCAATTTTTTGTAGTTATTAAAAATCAGTTTATGAAAAATCAAAATTAGTAAATAAGTTTGGTGTTATATTCATTTTAGAATTTGTTTTTATGTAATAAACTAAAATACTTTGAATTGTATTATAACAATAACTATTAACATATTATTATTATTTAAACAATTTAGACTATTATTTAATTATATTTTGTTTGAGTATTAAGCTATTTGTACAACACAGCTTGACTTTTGCGCTCCTAGTTTTACAGTGGCTTTTAGTTTACCAAAGCATATACTCACTTTTTACCATGTCTCCTTCTCCACTTTATAACATATATCCCTTTCGTTCAATTCTTTTAGGCTCCATACAGCACTGCGTTGAACCTCCTTACGGGATACTATTTTTTTTTGTACTAGAAGCTCCATGTTTCATCTCAAGAACTCCACCAAGGAAAAGGGTGAAAAGCATATTTTCTGCTGATTGATGTGCACCTCGGGTCGGTTCGGATTTAATGTGGGTTTCTCGGTTTTGGACCGAACCCGAGACCGAAACCGAAGATTGTATAATTTGAGAACCGATGCCCAACCGAATTACATAAGGTAGGGTTCGGTTTCGGTTTTTCTCGGGCCGGTTTTCGGTTTTTTTCGGGTAGGACCAAGATCTGCTCACCCCTAAATAGAATTAGGAAGAATTATTATGAACCATGAATACTTTCATGGTATCAGAGCAATTCTGATCCAATAAACCCTTTTCTTTTCACAGCAGCTTCGGCTGTCAATCCTTCTCCATCTTACAGCAGCTTCGGCTGTTCTTTTCTTTTCGCAGCCACATTATTTCGCAGCCACCCTTTTCGCAGCCCTGTGTCCAATTCATTATCACCATGACTAAAACAGATGAAGGCCCTAGCAACACCGATAAACCTACCCCTCTACACCCCGCCTATTCAGTTACAAATATCCAATCCAAGATCCGCACCTTGGATGGCGTGAAAGTGACCTATTCCTCTTGGGTCAAACTGTTCACTCTTCACGCCGTCGCTTACAAGGTCATGGACCACCTAGACGACACCCCTCCACCAGATCCAACCGACCCCACATACCCTACCTGGAAAGAAATTGACGCACTCGTCTCGCAATGGATCTTCAGCACCATCGCTGACGATCTGCTGGAACCCATTCTAAACACAACTGTTCCGGCCAGGGTTACCTGGCTTCGGCTGCAGAAACATTTTTTGGCTAACAAGCAAGCCAAGGCGGCTGCCCTTGAGACCCGATTTGTCAATCTTACTTTGGCTGCGTGCAGTTCAGTCGACGACTACTGCCAACAATTGAAACAATTAGCAAATCAGCTTTCTGATGTTGACCAACCCGTGTCTGCCCAGCAGTTGGTCTTGCAACTGGTTCGGGGACTTTCAGCAGAGTTCGATACTACCGCACAACTAATTCATTCCCAGCAGGCTGATTGGGACACGGCAAAATCTATGCTTAATGATGAGGTCATTCGGCTGGAGGGACGCAATAAACAAACCTCTTCAGTTCTGGTTGCTGCCACTCCTAACGCCAACAATACCCACCCCAACAATACCCAAACCAACCCAAATCCCAGCCCATCTAACCCTTCCGCACCATCTGACTACTCATATCAGCCCTCACGGGGTCGTGGCCGTGGTCGCTCTTCGAATTATCGAGGACGTGGTCGTGGACGCGGCTCCCGTGGTCCGCCCTCATACTACCCACATCCTAACTACAACCAACAAAACTATCCTCAATGGGCCTGGTGGTCCCCTCCCCCGTGTCCCTATCCTGCTCAGCCTGCCTGGCGTCCATCTTCACAAACCGGCCAGCCCACATCAGCCCACAACCCATCAGCTAACTATGCCGGTTATGTCCCCACCTTCGGCTACAACCAGAACACGGCTGCTGCCCCATCTGCTCCTCCAGGTTTTGATGCGCTAAACCCTTCTGATTTAAGTGCAGCCTACAACACCATGCAGTTGCAATGCCCTGATCAGGTTCCCATCATGGACACAGGCGCCGAGCGCCATGCTACTGAAAATCGAGGTATGATTTCTCAATTTGATTCATATCCTGTTAACACTAAACTTATGGTTGGTAATGGTCAATTTTTATCAATTAACGGGTCTGGCACTGGCTACCTTCCCATCCATAACCGTACCTATATTTTGCCTAATATTCTTTACAGCCCTAAAATAATTAAATCCCTTATATCGGTTCGCCGATTTACCCGTGACAATCTTGTTTCTATTGAATTTGAGCCTTTTGGTTTTTCATTGAAGGATCTCACCACTGGCCGCCTGCTTTCCCGCCACAATAGCTCAGGAGACTTATATCCAGTCACACCATCAACTCTACCGCCACAAGCTTGTTTTATTGCATCTACTACTTTACCTTGGCATGATCGTCTCGGTCACCCAGGGTCCCATGTTTTAGATGTTCTTCGTAGACGTTTTAATATTTCTTGTAATCACAATAATAAGTCGACTTTTTGTCACTCGTGTCAATTGTCGAACAGTAAACGTTTGCCTTTTTATGAATCTAATTCTTTTACGTTTGCACCTTTTGACATTATACATTGTGATTTATGGACGTCTTCGATAACTAGTAAAACAGGCTATAAATATTACATGATATTGATCGATAATTTTTCCAATTTCGTTTGGGTCTACCCTTTAAAGTATAAATCCGAGACCTTCCCAACCTTTGTTCGATTCCACAAATTAATAGCCACACAATTTAACCGACTTATTAAAACATTCCAATGTGACCTCGGGGGAGAATTCGATAACCATGCCTTTAAAACCTTTGCCCATCAACATGGCCTGTTATTTAGGTTTTCTTGCCCACAAACCTCCTCCCAAAACGGTCGGTCTGAACGAATGATCCGTCGCATTAATGACGTCATTCGCTCACTACTCATTCATGCCCATCTACCTCCGGCCTTTTGGGTTGAAGCCCTTCACACCGCTGCTTACCTACACAACATTCTCCCTACTAAACGCCTCAACTACTACACCCCCACCTTTGCCCTATATCTCCGCCATCCCACTTATGACCATCTTCGTGTGTTCGGGTGCGCGTGCTACCCAAACACATCCTCCACTCAACCACATCGCCTTCACCCTCAATCCGTTCGATGCATATTTCTCGGGTATCCGCCCGATTTTCGAGGGTACCGATGCTTTGACCCAAGCACCGGAAAGGTTTCCATCTCTCGCCACGTCACCTTTGACGAACAAACCTTTCCATACACCATACCTACACCCACCACTTCCTATGCCTTCCTCGATGATCTACCACCCGGCTTCACCTTTTCCGCCCCGCCCACGGCCCAACCAGCTGCACCTACACATACCACCTCTCCTTTTCCCCACGTCTACACTCGTCGCCCTAAACCGCCTCAACCTACCGCCCCACTGCAGCCTGCCCCAGCCCCCACGTCTGAACCTGCTGCTCCGGCAGCCCCTCCAGTCCCACCCACACAGCCTGCCCAACAGATTAACCAACACCCTATGCTGACCCGGTCCAAAACCAAACGCATACTTACCACCCACACCATATCCCCTGTCCCAAAGTCCTACTCCCAAGCCTTTGCCGACCCAAATTGGTTAAATGCCATGCAATCCGAGTTTAGTGCTTTGCAGGACAATGACACTTGGGAACTTGTGCCTCGCCCCCTTGACAGACCGGTTATTAGATGCATGTGGCTCTTTCGCCATAAGTACAAAGCTGATGGTTCATTGGAGCGCTATAAGGCGCGTTTGGTTGTTAATGGTAAATCTCAAACAGTGGGAATTGATTGTGATGAAACTTTTAGCCCGGTTGTCAAACCGGCTACTATTCGGACGGTTCTGTCCATTGCAGTGTCCCGATCATGGCCTATCCATCAGCTCGACGTCAAAAACGCTTTCTTACATGGCGACTTAAATGAAACTGTTTTTATGCATCAACCTGCAGGTTTTGTGGATTGTCGCTTTCCTAACTTTGTATGCAGGTTAAAGAAGTCCTTATACGGACTTAAACAAGCTCCACGTGCATGGTATAACCGCTTCACCACTTTTATCCTATCTCGGGGTTTTCGTGGAAGTGTTTGTGATCACTCGCTTTTTATTTATACAAAGGGCTCCGACACCGCTTATTTATTATTATACGTGGATGATATCATCTTAACAGCCTCTTCCACAGCCTTGCTTCAAGATATCATCTCCACGCTCTCTCGGGAATTTGCTATGAGTGATTTGGGTACCCTGCACCATTTTTTGGGGATAAAAGTTACACATACTCCCACCGGCTTATTTCTGGATCAAGCACAATATGCGAAAGATATCATCTCCCGAGCTTCTATGACTGCGTGCAAACCCTGCACTACTCCGGTGGATTTATCATCCAAACTAAGCGCTACAGATGGCCCTCTATTTCATGACCCCACACTGTACCGGAGTTTGGCAGGAGCCCTACAGTACCTGACTTTCACACGGCCCGATATCTCTTACGCCGTACAGCAGGTTTGCTTCTTCATGCATGAACCGCGTGACTCTCACTTCGCATTTTTAAAGAGGATCATTCGGTATCTCCAGGGCACTATTGACTACGGTATTCGCCTGCTAAAATCTGCCACACACTCTTTAGTTGCATATTCTGATGCAGATTGGGGCGGATGCCCGGACTCGCGTCGGTCCACTAGTGGTTACTGCGTATTTTTGGGGGAAAATCTCATCTCGTGGTCATCAAAGCGTCAACCTACCATTTCTAGATCTAGTGCAGAAGCGGAATATCGTGGAGTCGCTAATGTGGTTGCAGAAGCTACCTGGATACGCAACTTGTTACTTGAATTACGCTTACCGCTTAGACAGGCTACGGTCGTCTATTGTGACAATGTGTCTGTTGTTTATCTGTCCGACAATCCGGTCCAACATCAACGGACGAAGCACATCGAGATCGACATTCATTTCGTCAGAGAGAAAGTTCGCGTCGGCCATATCCGTGTTTTGCATGTTCCTACCTCTCTTCAGTATGCTGATATTTTTACCAAGGGTCTTCCTCGACAGCTCTTTCAGTCTTTTCGTTCCAGCTTGAGCGTTTGCCCAACGCCCGCTCAAACTGCGGAGGAGTCTTAACCGACTTATTTGAAGTTATTTTGAGATAATTCTTATTTATAGATAATTGATGTAATTATGTTATGATTGATTTGAATTGATCTATTGCCTTATTAGAGATAGGCATTATCTTGTAATCACTCCCTATTTAAAGGGTATTGCTCATCAATAGAATTAGGAAGAATTATTATGAACCATGAATACTTTCAGTTTTGACCTAGGGCCAATTATACTTGCAAGATTAGTTCTGTCTAAAAGTTAATAGTGACACCTGCTTACACTAAACATGAATTTCTATTATCACCTCATGTCGTCACTTTTTTCGTAAATATTTCCATGGCCCCTTCTTACTTTCGTAGGAGTTCTAGCTCTTTGAAGATCTCATGTATATGTTCCAAACTTACCTCAAGTAGCTGAAACATGGATTTCATGTCAATAAGACTCTGCACAGTTTCACGATACACACTACCAAGGAAGTTGAGTGGAAGAGATAGCTGGAAGAGGAGCCCATTAACCATAACCTATACATATCATAAATAGCTTATATGACCATGGTTATGTCATATTTATCTTTTGTTAATGAAAGCTGCAATAGGGATATAAAGACGCTTTACCAAATCACCAACAGTCGCCACACCATTCATAATACCATTTGAACTCAATACCATTGCTGCTGTGAGAGCTGTACTGAATATTAGAGTTTGTCCAAAATTTAGTAAAGCAAGACTGTGCTGGGTTTTTAAGGCAGCATCTTCATAATCTGAGATCAAATGCTATTAAAGTTAGTCAATTAATAAAAATAAAAAAAATGTTTATCTGCTTATAAAAATTGCAATAAGCCGACAAATTATCTAACTTAACAATCCCAAACATCCTCATCTATATAAAAAGTTAAAAACGGCCATTTTTGCTATAAGTCGAAAGGGACCAGGTCATGTTGGGTTGCAAAAATACTTTTCTCCCTTATGTTTTATAGATGATTAATGTGTTAATTACGAATACAAGAAAGGTATTATTACTATCTTAGCCTAGATCTCGGAATAAAACGATTAAGAAGGTTGTATGCTGTAATAATAGAATTCGGACAACTTTCAACCTGCTTGATCCATTCCCCTTATAGCATATTTGTACTTAACGAGTTTGAGATGGAACAAAATCCAAATAGACAAAATAATAAGTAAATGGACCAACATTTCCACCTCATAATCACAAGAAACATATGAATACATGATTAGCAACTAATTTTCTAAATAAGTAAATACTCCAATTTAAACTCATCTAGCTAATGATATCTGATAAACTTGTGAAGAATAAATACTTACGTTTCAAATATTTATCATACTCCTCAGCTTCATATTTTTCATTGCTGAAGTACTTTACAGTCTGGCCAAAAAAAAAACGACATAACTTAGCAAGAGAGGAAAAACAAAAACAAAAAAAAAATGAGAAAAGAAGATATAACAAATTATCTGGACAAATTAAAGCAAGATATACATATTACTGTTGACTCCTCACCTCATAATTAATAAGTGAATCAATTGCCCTTGTACTCGCATCATTATCAGCTTTGTTCATATCCGTCCTAAATTTAGTTCTCCACTGAAAAAGATAATATCAGAGGTAAATATGAGTTAAAAGAAAAACAGATCTGATTTATTAGAGAAAAAAAACAAACAATAAAAAATGAAAGGAAAACCAGTACTTGTGTCACAGCCAACGTAAAGGCAACATAAGCAGCAACTGACAAAGAAGTAATCCATGCAAATGGTGCTCCAAAGTTGTATGCAAGAATACCTGACACCAAAGAAATCTACAAGAACACATGCTAAGACAACTGAACTGACATATGTAGGAAGGATGTAAAAAAGTGAAATTGCAACTAAAATTACCATCAAGTAGAGAGAGAAATGCCGCAGAAATAAAATTTATGGGCTTGATACCATAAAATAGTAGTAAGATAACAAAATTTACCTCCAATATAGTTGGTACAACATTAAATACCATTGCTGAGAGGATAAAGTTAATAGCTCGGCTACCACGATCAATAATTCGATTTAGAGCACCTGTTTCTCGGCTGCAAATAGAAAAGAAATAAAAATATATGAAAAGAAATCAGGGGCCTAATTAGCAATCCTGAGTTTGTATCGATAGTTAAAGAAACTATAAGAAATGGCCATTTTGTCAAGGCAAATTAAAGGCATTCATTCCATGATTATGCGGACAGTAGCCTCTTTGAAGAAAATTAAGAAACTAAAGTGCGTTCCATAGCAAGTTGAAAAATCGTTTGCTAGATTTGTGTACTTGTATTCTAAAATTACACTCCCAGTAAACAGGATGTTAAATTGTTAACAGATATACCTAAGATGATATCGCAGGTCAAGCTGGTGCAAATGTGTAAATACCTGTATCACACAAGTATACTATAAGCTTTATGCTTTTCCAATATATATTTATCACCAACAGGTCAAATAAAATTTTTAAGCTAAACTGGAAATGGGTTGAAAGTCACCCAAAGTCTATTCTAAATGCATACACGCTCCTAAATCTATTCTAAATTTGAGATTATAATTGTAAGAATATAGTATTGTAATCATAACTAAAAAAGGACAACGAGGTATTTGCAGGTCAACCCAACCCAACCCAATGCTTCCCATTTCAACCCATACCAAAATACAACTTTTTTTGCCCCGTGACCCGGCCCGCCCATCATACCTTTCTTGAAACTGATCTAATTGTCCGCAATGCAACCTTAGAAAACACCGCAGTTCGCAATTCTGTAACAACAGAATCAAACAAAATGAGTCCAAACTGAATGCTCTTTTTTAGTGTGGGTGGGGACCCACATTGACAATATTAGAGGCAGCAATTACTTCATAACGAAGTACCATTGAAAGCAGAAGCCCCTGTTCTTGCAATTCCATAACCAATCAACACAGCTGCAGGACTCACAAAAACAGCTAACGCTACTGAATTAGCAGCAGCAAACTCAGAAAGCGAACTAGGATTTCCTGTCGCTGTTGTTAACCAGTCAACAGCTAGCTTGAACAAAAACGGAACTTGAACATTCAATACCTGATATAAGGAAAACAACCACTTTAAACAGGCATAAATCCTTGATCTTACAAAACCTATCAGATATCTCCCTTCACTCACCTTGGCTCCAACCAAGAATCCCATAGCAGTGAGCACTCGTAACCTAAACTCCGTGTTATCTTTCATCCACAGGCACTTTGCTAGTGTACTAAGAATTTTAGCATTATTTATTTGCTCTCCTTTCGTAACAAGATTTGTTTCCTCCCCTTTCTTATTTACCTTGTTACCTTTTGCATCATTGTCACTGGATGTTGTCAATGAAGCATAGCCGTTAGGCATGAAACCCTGATAATTATTAACATCACATAAACACGTCATAAATGTATTGACAGTAACATAATACAGACACGTTTTTCCTTATAAATTGATTAGGAGAAACTAATCTACTCCTAACCTAGAGAGAGTATGATCTGAACATGTAAATTTATTCTCTTAATGCTTCAATACACTAACACTACAAATGACCGCTTATCTGTAGCGGCTATTAACCAGCTAACTAACTCATTAACTGCGTATCTAAATCTAACTGCAGGACTGATTAAGAAACTCAATCACATCGTTTATTATAAGTTGTAACCACCTAACTAACTAACTCAATTTCATGATCAACTCTTTAAAAATATTGACTAAAAAACTCAATTGGCAGTATAAACCTAAAGCAATCATACAAATATACAACAGATTCATCTGCATTATTAATAGTCAAATCACATGATTAAACAAAATCATAACCTAACATATACGTACAGGCTTTCTAACCGATTGAAAAACATTCAATTGATCGAAAAAATGCGTCGATGGCCGACGACCAACTGAGAATTGTCTGCTAAAACTAAAACTGCATGAATCATCGGAAAAACTTGGTCTTATATCACTACAACTCCTGTAGGCTGTCGTTCGTCGTAGAAGGATCTGAAGAGAATTACGGCACCTGCTGCCGATTATTGAATGCATTTTTTTTTTTTTTTTTTTTTTTTGTATAATTTGAAGGTTATAACTAACTTATAACATTCAAGTGTTTGATTAAGATCTGTTGCGTTGACGGAGTTGGTGTTGGATTCATTGTGTATAATAATATAATATATATTACCTTTCAAAAAAAAATTAATAATAATAATATAATATATTATTGGAAAAATTACACTTTATGTTTACCTATTTTTTCCAGTAGATGTCCTTAACTTCAAAATTGATGAGAATCGTCCTATATATTCTAAAATCTTTCAAGTCTCGTCCTTTAAAACTAACGTGGTTAGATTTTCTGGTTAAGTTATGTCACGTGCATAACATGTGAGGGCATAATTGTTATTTCACCTTCTATCCTTACTTCCCCCTTATTAAAACCTGAAAACACCACCATAACTCCACCATATTCACTTACAACCTGCCACCATCCATCACTGCCACCAAGTCGCACCACCACCTCCACCACCAGACCACAACACCACCTCTACCACCACCACAAACCTGACACGAACAACACCCCACAGTGCTACCAGCCACCATCACAATCTGCCACAAACAACCCCCCCCCCCCCCCCCATAGTGTCACCAACCACCACCTGCCACCACGAAATCCCACAAATCCCTGTTACTCTCTTCCCTATTCCTTCATCAGTTCAACCACCAACCACCATCAAAACCACCACCCGTGGAAGCAGCAGATTCTTCGAATGGTTAAAACCCTCAACTTGCCAATTCATTTTCTTCTTCTACTCACCACCGCATGCCACCACCACTTGCCACCGCCACCGCCACAACCACCACCATCGCCTAATCTAAGCCCCTAACCCTAACCACCATCATTCTGATTTGAAGTTGAACCCCTTTATATCTGTAAACACCCGACCCACTCTCTCTCTCTCTCTCTCTCTCTCTCTCTCTCTCTCTCTCTCTCTCTCTCTCTCTCTCTCTCTCTCTCTCTCTCTCTCTAGGAAGGAGCGAAGGAATTTAAGCACCCATGATTCTTACCTTCTTCACTTCACATCGTGAACAACAATAGATCTGGAGCACGTTTTGACAACAAGGACTAGGACTGAAGTTATCTTTCTGACGACTTAGGGTTCCGATGCCGACCCCGTAACTTTGATTGGAGTCAAAACCACAAATCGTCTCGTGAAATTTTGGAAAAGGTACGAACTGATGACATTGGATTATGTTCCAATTGTGTGTCATAGTGGTGTTGCGAGATGGTGATTCGGAGGAAAATGTTGGTGCAACGGTGGTGGCGAGTTACAGGTGGGGGCAGAGGCCAATGTTGGTGGTTGATGGAGGTGGTGATTAGGGATGGTGGGTATTGGAGAAAAAAGGGGATGAGGAGTTATAATATTTATTTTCTTAGTTTTGAAAATTATTTTTGTTTTATTTATTAAATGAATTTTGAATAAATGAGTAGAATTACCAATGACAATTATGCCCTCGCATGGGTTGCACGTGACATAACTTAACCAGAAAATCTAACCACGTTAGTGCTAAAGGACGAGACTTGAAAGATTTTAGAACATATAGGACGATTCTCGTCAATTTTGAAGTTTAAGGACATCTACTGAAAAATAGGTAAACATAAAGGACGATTTCTATAATTTTTCCTATATTATTAATTATTAATATTGTTATATATTATATTCTCCGTCGTTAATGTTAGTTAAACCAGTGATTTTGACATTTTTAGTACTTAAACCAACAAGTCGTTTGTGTGTAGTGGTGTCAATTTATAAGACGATCCGAACGTGACACGAAATTAGCGGGTTTAAGTTTAGTTTAAATAAGTTCGGATCAGTTTTACGTTGAGCCCGTTTAGCTAAATTGGTCAAGTTCGGGTCAACTCGGCGAGTTGACCCGTTTAACTTAACTCATTTTCACTATATTTTATTTTTTTACAATATGTTTTATGTTATAAATTAAATTGGTTATGTATTTTATACTATATTTATAACTTAAATAGAAATTGATTCAAAGATTTTATAATTAAAACGTAAATATTTAATATACGCTTGTGTTTTTTGTGATAAAATTTTAATATTAATATATTAGTTTGCGAAAAAAAATTAAAAAACTAAAAAAAATCAGGTTGAACAGGTCGGGTTCGGGTCAACCTACCAAAATCCGGGTTGGTTTGGGTTCATATGTATAACACAATTTTCGGGTTGGGGTCGGGTTAGACCCGTGAACACGACCCTTTTAGCACCCCTAGCTGTGTGCACTGTTGTAAAAATCGGGATTAATCGGCGAGTAATCGCTAGTCGGTAGGTTACTGAGTAATTTTTCGTTAATCGGTCCATTAATCAGTAGTCAGCCTAGTCGGGATTAGTCAGACCTAGTCGACCTAATCGGCCCTAGTCGGCCAACCAAAAATAGACAATTCTAGCAAGATTTTTGCGAAAATATGTAATTCCGGCCAACTTCCGGATAAATTATGGCCAAAACTTGTAAAATTCCGGCAAGTTTCTAATCAAACGATGTATATTCTTGCGATTAGTCATGTATACTTAAAAAACCGGGTCGATGAGGGGTTAAAACAAGTCTATTTAAAATAGTTGCCTATAAAAAGGTGTGGGTATATATAAAAAACGGAAAATTACATATAAAAACCCCAATCCGATTAATCGCTAGTCCCCACCCCACCGGCCGACTAGCGCCTAGCGAGTTCTACAACACTGGCTGTGTGTATGGAATTTAGAAAGTTGGTTAATGAAGAGATATGATATTACATTTAGCAAGTCGTTTAAGGAGGGGGAACATGATATGTTCAAGATTGCCAAATATAGGGATCGTAGAAGTCAAGACCTAGGAGTAGTGAAATTTATAAAGGGGGAGGATGGTCGTGTTTTGACCAAGGAACAAGACATTAAGCTAAGATGGAAAAGCTACTTCCACAATCTTTTCAATGGCGGGAGGGGCAACCAACATGCAAGTGAAAACCATACTACACAGAGCCGACAAAGGAATAACTGCTATTATCGAAGCATCACACATGGAGAGGTGAGGACTGCACTTAGGAAGATGGGAAGAGGCAAGGCGGTTGGTCTAGACAACATACCGATTGAGGCCTGGAAGTGTTTGGGAGAAGAAGGCGTCCCATGGCTGACTACATTATTTAATGTTATTTTCAAATATGGAAAAATGCCCGATTGTTGGAGGAGTGGCGTGGTAGTGCCCGTATTTAAGAAAAAAGGAGACGCCCAATGTTGTGGAAATTATAGAGGTATTAAGTTGTTGGGTCATACTATGAAATTATGGGAGAGGGTGATTGAGACTAGACTTAGGAGGGAAACTCAGGTTACGGTAAACCAATTCGGTTTCATGCCAGGGAGGTCAACGACGGAAGCGATACACATTCTAAGGAGACTAATGGAAAAATATAGAGAAAAAAAGCGAGATCTCCATATGGTATTCATAGACCTTGAAAAGGCATATGACAATGTGCCACGTAGATTGATTTGGGATAGTTTAGAGGGTAGAGGAGTCCCTGGGAAGTACATAGACGTAATTAAGGATATGTATGATAGAACTGAAACTAGTGTTCGGGCGTCAGTAGGAGATACTGATTCCTTCCCTGTCGAGGTGGGACTCCATCAAGGGTCTGCATTGAGTCCGTTTCTCTTTGTGGTAGTCTTGGATGAGTTATCTAAGTCGATCCAGAAGCCAGTGTCATGGTGCATGCTTTTCGCTGATGATATTGTGTTAGTTGAAGAAACCAAACAAATTTTGAATGCAAGGTTAGAGGAGTGGCGAGAAGCTTTGGAAGGAATGGGTTTAAGGATTAGTCGCTCAAAGACGGAGTATCTCTATTGTGATTTCAGTGGGGTTAACGATGACGAGGACACTCATATCACTATCCAGGGCCAGGTTGTCCCGCAGGTAACTAGGTTTAAGTACTTAGGATCATTTGTTCAAAAGGATGGGGATATAGATAGTGACGTAACACATCGCATACAAGCCGGGTGGTGTAGGTGGAGAGCAGCCACAGGGGTATTGTGCGATAAGCGGTTCCCAGATAAATTGAAGGGGAAATTTTACAGGACCGCAATTAGACCTGCTATGTTGTATGGGACAGAGTGCTGGGCAATCAAGAAGACACACGCACGCAAGATGGAGGTCGCAGAGATGATGATGCTTAGGTGGATGGACGGGCACACAAGGATGGATCGGATTAGAAACGAGGTCTTTAGGGAAAGGTTTGGAGTGGATAGGATATCAGACAAGATAAAGGAAGGGAGATTGAGATGGTTTGGACATGTGAAGAGGAGACGAACAACAGCGCCAATGAGAGCAGTGGAAGCATGCGTTGTAGAGGGGAGAAGGAATAGGGGCAGACCTAAATTGACCTGGGATGAGCGAATTAGACAGGATCTCATAGAGTTACACCTCTCGAAGGACATGGTCCAAGAAAGGAGTTTGTGGAGAAGTAGGATTAAAGTAAGTGACTTTTAGGATTTGACACTTAGGTAGCATAACCGGGTATTGTGAGGCCTTACCTATAAGTTTTCTAAACCTATTTTGATTCATGTGTCTATTTATCCTGTTTTCTTAAGTAGTGTGAAACTTACATGTGGTTGTAGTCCCGTTTACATGTTTGTATGATGTTCATTGTATTATATCTTTATGCACTATCTTACTAGCTTAATTACTGCACTTGGCCCGCTAGCCGTTAGCGATATATCCCTGTGGTGCTTGTCTCGTTACTTGTATGCCTGCCTGTTGTCTGTTCTCTCTTTCTGAGCCGGGGGTCTCTCTGGAAGCAGCCTCTCTAGCCGTATGGGTAGAGGAAAGGTGTGCCTACATCTCACCCTCCCCTGACCCTACCAATAGTTTATACTATTCGTGGGATATACTGGGTATGATTGATTGATTGATTTAGCAAGTCGTTTATTGTTGGTTATTGATTTTATTTTTTTTGGCCATTGATCTTTGGCTTAGTAAGCGTGAGGCTAAGCAAGGATACTGAGTTAAAATTGTGTTTGTGGCTAGAGGTGCAAATGAGCTTGTGAACTACTTGAGATCGGCTTGATAGAAAGCTGGAAACGAATCGAGCCTTATCGAGACCGAACTAAGCCTGAGCCTACAAAGCATGTCGGATGAGTGTTCATGACAAGTGATATTAGGGCATGTTCATTCCAAGTTGCGAAAAAAGTTTGAGAACCCGGTTCAAGTGAAGGCAATGACAGGCTAGTAATGAGATCCAAGGGCTATGAGAGATGTTCAAGGATACAAGATGTGTGAGACGGCAATGTTCCTTACGTTTCAAGGATGATTGGAGTGAAAGCTATCCATTTGTGCAAGTGCACTGAGAACGTGAAAGTTGACATGGCGCATTCAAGACGAGAGTTAAGATCCCTCCCGCGTGTTTTTGTTTAATTCCAATTCATTCTTTTGTTGAAATGAACAATACAAGAAATGAAGTATGCATCTCTATTCCTTTCATTCCGTGTAACGAACGCTGCCTAACTTGTTATATGAATTCTGAGTTTCGTTTCAATTATACAACACCTATACCGAATCAAATAATCAATAAGTTCCTCTTGGCAGGTTAAGGAACAACATATTTTGAAGCAGGGTCGACCAGATCACATACATACCAATACCACTTGAACACTTGTGAGAAATTAAGTCAAAAAGAATACACAACACAACATTGTTAATAAACTTTAAATTAAATTTGTCACAACACAACATTGTAATGATGTAGGTGGTAAATCGGTAATTAAATCAATCTTGAATTTCACATCAATCAATTGTACGATTACACTTACACATGGTTCCTAAAATCATATACACATTAGCATATGCTCTAAACCTTAATTAGTTAAGACAAATCTACAAGATTATCATATGCTTCTACAACATAACAAATACATGAAAATGACGAACCTACCCTCGTCGGGTCACCCGTCTGCCAATATCTACATCCATGAGCCTTGATGAAGGCCTGGGTGCTGATGATGATAATCCAATAGATTCTGGAATGTCGAGATCCACTTTCATTGATGGCCCGGCCATTGCTCGCTTGATATCGGTTTCATTTAGTCTTCTGACTTGGAATTTTGTTTTTTCAATCTGTTCATGAGATTACAACGTATTAACCATATTAGTTATGCTTCAAATGGAGGTGATTAAAATACCGATGATAACACAAGTCAAAACAAGTAACTTTTTAGTGTGCACTTTTTCAATATTTTGCAAAAAGGATTTAAAATATAATCACTGATTATTATTATTATTATTATTATTAAATAATTTAATACCTATTCGACCCGTTTCCCTTTTGGTTAAGAAATTTTATTTTACAGATTTGACTGTTAAAGAGGTGATGAAACACAACCTAGGTTTGGCGTGGGCTGCCAACTTGTTTTTACTAAACTATGTATTAGGGTGGGAGGGGCACTCAATGAAAACCAATCCTGCAACCCAAGCCCCAAACACCACCCCCTACCTTGGGTGAGTGAGTGGGGCGTTGCCCCTTTGGCGTGGAGGTGGTGATGTGGAGTGGAGCTTTGTGATTGGAGGGGTTTTTTTAATAAATAAATAACCTTTAAACATTTGAAACCCAAGCCCCTCTACTCCCCTCTCTTTTAAGGGCTTGAGTTTTGGACCCCACTCTTGCCGGATGGCAACTCATGCCCCCAACCCAAGCCCCCCACTCCCTTCACTCTAATAGATGGATTGAAATTGCTTTTATGGCATCTGAAGGGTATTTTTGACATTTAACAAACGCTCAACTTATTAATTCTTATGCACAAGCAAACGCCACAATTTTAGTTTAACAGTGTGAAAATAATATAAACATGAAATTACTGGAACAAATAAACTTACCAGTTCAAGATGATGAGCGGATGCATGTGCTTTTGAAAGTCTTCTTTGCAATTCATCCACCTTTTTTTTCTCATATTCCCGATTCGCTGTTTCATTCACCTTTTCATCCACTTGCTCATACAATGCTGCAAAAAAAATTACGAGGTTTAAAAATATGAATTATTGCTACCTTTTTGATTGATGAAATCAATATTTGTCTGTAACGAATTAACGATTAAAAAGATTGTTGCTGAATATAGTAATCCTACTAAAACGTAAATTGTATATATGACAAGAAATTCTTCTATTTAGTTATATATTTTAAACATATACAAGATGATGGGAGACTTCAATCAAAGGTTTCCTTTTCATCCATATCGTTTAAGAGTGCCATTATAAAAACCTCATTTTCTTGAAAGTATTAACCTCTTAACTCTTAATCGAAAAATTGTAAGCATTATTAGGCGTTTCATTTTTTGCTAAAATTTGTAAATTAAACTAATTACTTACTATACACGCTAGAGTAAGCCATTTCGCCTGTTTTACTCATAAATGATTTGCTTTGGGTTGTGGTTTATGAGTTTACCTAAGACTGCAAATGAGCCAATCAAATAATTTTACTAAAAGAGAAACCGGTCAATTGGATCTCTAATTTAAATGCATGAAACTTTCTGAAGCGTCCTCACTCAGAGATTAAGATTATTGCTGTTTCTGTAACTATAACCGATGAATGAACTTTTTATAAATATTTTTAAAATCAACAAAAAGTGTGACCAGCCCGTTTCAAGCTGAACTAAAATACGGCCTTTTACACACGAGCCCATAATTCCCTCTCTAAAATAAGCACATTACATAGCAATAGAGTGGTTGGATGACTCAAATGCAAGACGTACCCGTGAGGTTTGATAGGACCCAAATCTGAGTTGGAATATCATAAAGCTTCTTTGCCAATGTAAGGGAAGACCTCAAAATCTCTCGGGCTTGACCTGTATCATGAAGAGCTAGTGCCAGATTTCCAAGAACCGTTAGATATTGCGACACTAGTTGAAGATTTCCTAAAGTCATATGTGTTGTCTGCAACCCACTTGCCAATTTAATCCTGCACAACAGAGTCATAAACAAATAAAGCTTAAAATATGCTTATTGCAATTATAATAATAATGTAAGTGTTCGATATAGCGGTTTTATAGGAGTATTATGCATTTAAATACACTCTGCATGACTTTCAACCCATTTTGACATTATTCTCTTTACTTAAATCCTATTAGCTTAACCTGTTTGATCCATTAGGGATCAAATATAACCCGAATTACCACATTTTGGACAAAAGTGGTTTGGGTCAACCAGCCTAACTTAACCCATTCAAACCTATACCAAAATATCCATTTAGATCCGTTACACAACCCTCATGACCCACCCATTTTGTCACCTCGCCAAGGCCAAGATTTAGAATGACAAGAGAAATAGACATGTGATTTTAACAGTTAATAATGGGTGGATATTTACCGTGCTTCTTGTAGATTCTCCTGCCTCATTAAAAGAAAACCGTATGCTAAAAGAGCAGAAGTTTTCTCACGTACGCCAACAAAAGAATCAATTGTTCTGTAAATTGGTCCAACCAACTCCAAAACCTGCATTTACAATTAGTTTGTAAACATGTACAAGGCATGAAGAATATTATCCAACAAGGAGAGAACACCATACCTTTGCATAGGAATCTGCATCACCAATGCATATGTAAGACACAGCTGCATAAATTTCACACATAGCTTGTGCTGATTTGCTCTCAGTCAGCTGCAGGTATAAGCATGTATCACACAAATTTTAAACACAATGATGCTGAGTAACAATATGCTTAACAAGAAAACTATAACATATGATACCTTCGCTGCCTCAACAAAATGAAAAGCAGCTTCACTGTAACAAGCAACACAGTGTGCATATTGCCCTCTGAGCATCTCTATAATGCTTTCACAAGCTTGTAAAATTGTGGGAAAACGATTAAACCAACTCTTCATCTCGAATAGCGCCTGTAAACATTAGATGTTATTGTTTCAGTTTCATATGTGGAAACTGAACCCAACCTGGAATTGGCAATTATACAATCCACCATCGTGCTCCAGTTCCCAATTTTTTTCTCTACAAAGTACAACCACAAATAATGTGTTCCAAAACAAACCTCTTGTGCTTCAACGAATTCTGAACGAGTGAGTTCTATGGCTACTTTATTCTCAAGAAACTGCATTAAGATCATCAGGTACACGCCAGCCATCCAAATCGCAGAGTGCTGCAAATCCACTTCTGCTTGATATCAAAAGGACATTCAAAATCGATATTACTATCGATTGGAATTTATGTTGTAATGAAAGAATAATCGAAAAAACGATATCTTGCGAGTTACTATACATTAAACTCATGAACAAGGCTTACCTGATGTACCATCAGTTATTCCATATTTCACCAGCTCCGCTGCACGTAACAGATAATTCATTTAGTTTCTAAAGCTGTCAATGCCAAAGAAGGGAAAATTTGTATAATAGTTTCTCACATCAATAAGAATTATACAGAGAACTATTTTTCAAATTGTAGCTCCTCATAGAAAAAGATATATTAAAACAAAGACACCTTTTTTTTTCTCAATGGATATTACATATAAAGCATAAATACAAATCAGGTAAGAAAATAGCATGAATAGAACAATCGTAAAAGCAAGTAAAAACAACCCCATTTTACAAGGTATTAGCAGTAAAAAGCTTCACTAGCATGATTCCAACTGAATGAAGCAAGTTTATCAATTTTGGGTAAAGGTAATAAACTTGACCCCAGTTATATACAAATGGGTCAATTCAAATAATGTCTTATCTCTTAATGGGTCAAATCGGGTTAAGCTAAGAACATATTATAAAGCAAACAGATAGAGTTGGTTCAGCAGGTTAAAAAATGTATTCACTTATTTAAAACCTTCTAAAAATCAATTTGCTAAAAACTTAGATTATTATTGATGGTCATATTTAATACACTAAAAATTATAAAATTTTATAAAGTAAAGAACAAAAGTGGTTGTGACCCATTTTTTACATGCACTATATAAAACATATTTTTCGACCCATTATCTAACTTCCCTGGCCGTCTATTTTTCCACATCTACTTTTAGGCAAACAAAAAATCAGTAATTTGCAGTGATAATCTGAGCAAAAAGAACTACCTTTGATATTATTTAGCCCGGATTGAATTCTCTTTGCACAATCCTTAAAAAGTCCCTTTGGGCGGCCAAAAATAACAACCATAAGGTCAACTAGCGCATAAACAGCACTTTTTGGTAGCCACTCCCCATCAATTGGATGAGGCGCCAACTCAAGCTTATCCCCTAAATCTCGTTTCACATTACCAAAATATGCAGGTTCTAACACCTCTTGGCCCATGGACCCTGGGCCGATCAAATTACTGATTTCCACTTCAAGTTGAATACGCCGTGAACTTAGAGTAGCCCTATCTCTATGGGGTAGATCAGATTGTGAAAGACCTTCATTGACTATATTGAGTTCTTCCGTGAGTTCACGAGCATGTTGCACTTTTTCTAAATCAGTCTTCATTGCAGCATCTAATTTGTCAACATGTTGGCCAGCGTTCTTGTAGTCACATATACGGAGTAGATAGAATATGTGGAGCAACTCATTGTAAAAGAATAAACCAACACATTGTTCTCTCTACAGTTCCACAAAAGTACGAGTTACAAAAGTGAATAAGCTAGAGCTGTGATAAGAATCCTTAAAAGAATATATGAATACAGATAAAAATAGCAATACAACACCGCATATACCAAATACTAGAGATGGCAATATAGTCAAGGTGCCGGTGGTAAATGGCACACCGCACACGAATAAAATGGGTAATAGTGTACAGGTTAGGTTGACCTAGGACACATTTTGTCAAGACATTTAAAAAATATATAGAAATAATGTGTCATATATCATATATGACTACAGAAAATATGTAACTTCAATATAACTCTACATCTTTTAAATAAAATGCATGAATTGGGAGGTTTTATGCATTAAGAAACACTTGACTAACTTCATAAAAGAGGAACGAACTTAAAGTGTTCATTTTAAGCTAAAACTTTGGATTTTAGCTGTTTGACTCGTTATCAAGTCCTTGAACGTTTGTAATAGAAACATGTTTCACATACACTCAACCAAATGAAAATTGTTGTCTTCCACGGTAGTGTGACACTGGCATACTTCACAATTTCACATGTTAGAGGAATGGTGATTCGTTACAATATTACTACAATCACAGTTTGGGACTTCAGGCAAAATTAAACAGAATGTGAAACTACATCATCAACTAAGCAAAATCACATCGATACTGAGTTACTGACTATATGAACATCATTTAAGTTTTTAACAAATTCTAGACAATAACTATCAGAAGTTCAGTAGTTAATTTAAGAATCTAAAGCTGTCGACAAAAATTTCAAGTTACTACTAATCAACTTTAAAAAACCAGATGTAGTTGAAAATGCGGTGTTTTGTTATTATAGACAATTAATTTCATGATTTTTGCAATAATACATTGCTTTTGCTACAGTACATGGGGTACTTCATGTCAAACTTACTTGCCAAAAAAAAGCGTATTGCAGTAAAATACAGATACACTTACCCTGTCTGGGTCAATAGATTCCCAAACATCATTGCATCTACTTACAGCAGCTTCGACTAAGCTTCCATCATCCCATTGCATGAGGTGTACATGCAGAACAGAAGTTGCAAAAAACATCTGTCCAAAGCACAACCACCACAAACAATTACACAAATGCCACAAGAATGACAGTCATGCCAAACATTATAATAATCCATTAGAAGGATAAGGCAAATAGCATAGAATTGCAATACATTTGTGCCTTTGATTATATCTGTTTTCAGTTTTTTTTTTTTTTTTTTTTTTTTTTTTTTTTTTTTTTTTGTGAACAGCTAAATTTTTTTCTCCACTTTCAATACTCCCCATGGCTCAAGTGAGACTAGAACCCAACACCACTTGGATGAGGGCCATACACCTTTCCCACTAGACCAAGCTAGTGGTTATAAGCTTTCAGTTAATTTAGGTAGTTATAAGTTTTAAACGGCCTAATTTGATAATTATAGGATGAAAAGGTTATAACCAGATAGGAGCAAAAAAACTTTTACCAAACAGGGACAAAAAAATTGCTAAATTAGTCGTTTCAAAACTGATAATTACCAAAACGGATTGAAAAAACATTATAATAAATTAATAACCAAAATGGAACAAAGGGACTGAAAGTAATTGCTATTCTATGATACTTTCCCAAAGAATAAAGAAACAAACTCCGCATTTTAGAACTGCATAATGTATGCAAAATCATATATGATAGAACAATAATGTATGTGCAATAATAAATAAAAATAAAAATGATAAACAAAATCTCAAACATCCGGATTCTGGATTTCATATTCATTGGTTGAAATACGCATTTATTAGTTCACACAACCTGTAACTCTGGATAGTACATCTCACTTGCAGAAACATAACCTTGCTCCAGAGCAGAAACTGAAGCCTGATAATCTCCTTCTATGATGAGAGCATTAGCAAGCTGTGAATTGAAGTTGCATGACCATAATTTCCCAGAAAACCTTCAAAAATTAACAACAGCAATTAATTAAATTTTAATTGTAAAGAATCAACATTAGCTAGAAAAAGACAAGCATACCCATCCCCAAAGGATGCAGTAAGCTCTATTCCCTTGTGTAATAGCTGTTTTTGAGAAGAAACGGCTCCAACAAGATGGTAACATTGGCTCAGCAAGCTATAAGCTCTGCATTTCAACTCAAAGCATGAGGGGATCGACTTCAAGAGTAGTTGCTGCACACAAAAAAATACAGAATTAAGAATAAAAGTACTAATCTGTTTAGCAAACCAAATTTATATAGCTTAAGCCCCTCCTTTAACTTTATTGCCCAAAATACACCTCAAACCGCTAGCACAACTTTTTGGATAGCATTACCAATTCCCATGCAAATAAATATCAGTTGGTTGATCTAGCAAATACTTCACAGTATTCTTTTTTCAAGTACAATCAAAAGGTTCAGTATAAACTACTAAACTTTTGAGGTGAGCAAACTGATTGTGTGTAAGGCTGTTCTAAACTCTACACTACAGTATGCCGGTAGCTGTATGTTTCCTTCCTTCTACACTATCATTAGTGAGATTAACGAGCTTCTAACTTCTAAGGGACCCTTTGTCTAGCTTCAGAGCTCAATTTACAACTTCACATTCTATAGAACAGAAAGTGGTTTGAAAATCTTGATTGATATACACACTAATTAAGTTTATTTTGTTAGCCATAGAGTAGATTTTAACCTTAATGCAGAACGAAAAATTAAACGGTGGTCTGCTAAATTCCTTTACCATCAATCACGGTTCCTTTCAGTTTAAGCCTACATGCCACTAATCATTCTAGCCCTTTTTGTCCTGCTACCTCATCGCTACTACATTTGAACCATCTCAGCCAGACATAAACATGCATATCCATGTGCTTTAATTTCATATATAGATTATAAATTATTACAAAAAAAAAAAAAAAAAAAACACCTCACCAACAACTTCAACGCTCCAAAGTTACATAACTACATTTAACCAAGCTGATTAATACAATATGTTGCATAATAGTAACATATTACTACAATTTCCACCAGGTGAGATCTTGTATAAATGAAATTAACCTACAAATAACTAGAGTAATTATTATTATTATTACTCTATAGTTTTAAACCTGGGTGATTACACTACAGAAAACTGAAAATAGTAATAATAAATTAATAATTACTCTAGTTCAAAAACCGTATACTATAACGTTAGCGTAATTACTGTAATAACAACTACACCACTTCACAATCACATAACTATATTTGACCAAGCTGGTTAACAAATAACGCTACATAACAACAGACAACTACAATTACCACTATAACAAAGAGTTACCTCAAACCACCAGCGTTTAATAAACCTCTACATCTTCATCAATCCATAAAATCAGGTAAAACAGGCTTCAAAAACTTAACTAACTAAACCTAAACCTAAACCAGTGCATATACGGCTGTAAATGAAGACGAACAAGGCGTTGTGCTTTAATTACAAATAAGAAGACAAAATAGTAAGACTCAAATAATAAAAACCTTAACCTAAATAATAATAATAATAATAATAATAAAAAAAAGAAAGGTAAGAATGGACTTACGGAGCGTTCAAGGTGAGATTTAGCATGATTAACATTATTAGAATGCTTTAATAAGAGAGTAGCGATTCTAAGACGAGTTTTGACTTCAATAACAGGGAGAAATGAGACAGTGCTTTGAGAAATGGCTTCCAGACACTTTACTGATTTGGCTATTTCGCCCTTCTTTTCGTGGAAATCTGCTAGTTCCCATAGTCCTTCAGCTACTCCCTCCATTTCTTCTTTTTTATTTTTATTTAGATCCCTATTTCTTCGTCGCTTCGATTGCTTGGTTTCTTCATCCTCTCCGTTTCTCTCTCTCTCTCTCTCTCTCTCTCTCTCTCTCTCTCTCTTGCTTTCTGGTCAGAAGTCGGGTCGAGTCAATGGTTTAGCAGTTTGTTAGTCTCATTTTTTTTCTTTTTGTAAACCCATGGGCCTGTATATAATATCACTTTTGGCCCAAAACTTGAAACAACATGAAAACTTTTGGATATATACTAGGTTTGAGACCCGTGGGTACCCACGATGCAAACCATAGTAAATTAAAAAAATATATATATATTAAACTAAGACTTGTATTATTCAAGTTTAGTGTCCACAACGTAAAGTCTTAAGAATAATGGTTAGCCTGATATTTTTTTCTTATATAAACGTCATGTTTCAATGTTGCGTTGATATGAAGTGGATATTAAAACTAATATATAACTTTAGTTTTAATGTCAAAGTGGATAATTTAGGTAACTTATAAATAACGATAACAACGAAACCGATTACCTATTACGATCAATACTCAACCAAAGTATAACATTTAACAAAAAACCACAAAGGTATAAATACATTTTGTTTTTGTAAATTACCTTTATTATATTTTTATTTTTAATGTAATTGTAATTAGGAAATAACTTGTTTTACAGATCAATGGTCACGCACGGTTCAAACCAAACAAAAAACAAAAAAAAATTAAAATAATACTTTATTATTGAAGTTGTATATACATAACGTCAATGAAGATAAGTAAAAAATTGCATCAAAATTACTCACATTATTCATAAATCTTGAAAGACTTTTTTGTACACAACATTTGATGTTTTGTTCGTCAGTTCACCATTTTCATCTACTATAAATATCTTCAGTCCATCTCGACTTCTGACTCTTGATAGCGCAACATACAACTGTCCGTGTGAAAAAACTGGATCCTTCAAATACAACCCAACCTTAGATAAGGATTGTCCTTGACTTTTGTTTATTGTCATTGCGAAAGAAACAGCAATTGGGAATTGTCTTCTGTTAAATTTAAAAGGAATTTTTTATCCGAGGGGGATAAAGTAATTCTTGGAATAAATGTTCGCATTCCAATGTTACTTCCTGAAATGATTTTGGCTTCAATTACACGTTTTCTCATTTTAACAACTTGTAACCTTGTCCCATTACACAAACCGCTTTTCTGATCAATGTTTCTAAGTAACATTACGGGGACACCAACTTTCAAAACCAAACGATGGTTTGGTATTCCAGAAAACTTAAGACCATTCAGCACATCAGGAGAAACTAATCTTTCATCAACCTGTTTGTTAACATCTTCTGACTGGCAAACACTATCCGAACTTAGATACTCAACTTCGTCACCGGGAAACATTGAAAGTAATATATCATTAATTTCATGAACAACTTCATTCTTCGGTGCCAATATAGCTCGATCTTGAAAATAAGTCGGAATGTGGATGTTATCCAAAAGTGACGGATAAACAAAGTCTATCAAATCAGAAACAGGATCCGAAGATTGAGAAATAAGTAAGTCATCAGGTATCAAAATAACATCCTGATCATCACTTATTGTATCGACCTTTCCTTCTCATGTATCCAGAAGCCAAGATGCAAACTTTTTAGTTTCCTCAATATCAGAATTGCAGCTTCCTGAAAGCAACCTCATATTTTTTGTTAATTCTAAAACAGTGCATTTGTGCCAAATGTATGATGAACTTAAAGAGGCATTAACAATGTCATGCCTAGTTTCATTTTGTACAACTGGTAGAATTTGTCTAAAGTCACCCCCAAACACAACAACATTTCCACCAAATAACAAATCAGACGACTCATCAGCATGTACACCAAATACATCTTTTAAACTTCGATTTAGTGCTTCAAAAGCATGTTTATGAGTCATGGGTGCTTCATCCCATATAATCAAGTTGGTTTGTTTAAGCAGTTGTGCAACATCACTATTAGGTGGTATGTAGCACATAGAATCTTCAGTTAGGTTTATAGGAATACGAAACCTGGAATGTGTTGTCCTACCACCTGCCAATAGCAAAGATGCGATACCACTCGAAGCAACATTCAAAACAATCTTTCTTTTACATCTTATGGATGAAGATAGAGTCTTCCATAGGAACGTTTTACCCGTACCACCGTAACCATAAACAAAAAAAAAAACTCCTCCTTTCTTCTCCTCAACAGATTTCATTACACAGTTATAAATAAGTTCCTTAGATAAGGGCCAGAACCTGCAAAAGCTGCTTCCTTTATTGCTTCAACATATTCTGTATCATCATCCAAGAGTCCCATAGCGTAGCATGCATCCCTAAAAGAGGATTGGACTTTCCCATCAACTTTAAGAATATCTTGAAATGATGTTGGTCCTTTAACCTTATTCAAAAGAATTCTAAAAAAATAAGCTTCACCAACAGAAGCAGGAACTGAATGAATCCGACCAATTGACTTTATTCTTTGCCTAGGCTCCCATTTTCTTTCTTGTAATTTCCAAACATATTGTGAAGGGAATTGGATGTAATTTAGTTGCCTTGCATTGGCATCATTTTTGTTGCGTTCCATCCAACCCAAAAACATAGATGTAGCACAATAGGGTTTATTGAGAACGTCGTCAATGTCCTGCGTAGCATCGAAAACAATTCTTTGTTCACCGGGTAGATGAAAAGGTAATCTCATTACAGGAGGTGTCCTGTAATGAATATCATATGAGAATATTCTCCATGAAGCCTCACACGTAGAAATATAACGACAATCATAAAATCCTTTGACTTCATCAACCACTATGTCTTCACCCGGTACTTTCTTACTTTCCACAAAATTAATAGTAACTCTATCTGGACCCTTGTTAATGTATTTAAATAAATACTTAATGGATCCAGCTTGGTTACACCATTCAACGTTGATATGTGCCTGGTATCTTTTAAGAAGAGTCTTGTTATATTGAACGACATATCTGTTATCTAATTGCTCACCAGACTTTTCTACAAAAGAACCATTATCTCTTCGTCTATACACTGCATAACCATCAGTATCGATAGAAGTCTCATTCTGGAAAATTTTTGAGAAGTTTTTTAAACATTTGTCATTGACCATACACGGACAACTCATGTTCAAAGGTCCACAAGGACCGTGAATCATAAATTCACGTACAAGTTCATACAATTCTGGCTCTTCATCTTTATTCGGTATCTCTGCTGAAATGAACTTGTCAATATGGTCAACTGTTGGAAGCTTATAACCAGCGGCCATAAACAAACAGATGTGTGCGTGTGGTAATCCACGTTTTTGAAACTCAACCGTGTATACAACTGAAAAGT
The DNA here is from genome assembly GCA_028751855.1 of Ambrosia trifida. Taxonomy (NCBI): domain Eukaryota; kingdom Viridiplantae; phylum Streptophyta; class Magnoliopsida; order Asterales; family Asteraceae; genus Ambrosia; species Ambrosia trifida. The sequence continues at coordinate 84,710,101 of CM054128.1, forward strand.
ATTGGGAGCAAACAAAAGAAAATAAGTTACAAAAGTTTAAAAAAAATAATGTTGTAATAAAATTAACTTCATGTGTTCGTACCAACTTCAACAGTCCCAAATAATTGTTTATCTTTCAAGTCTTTAATGATGGAATCAAGTTTAATCTTAAACAACCTGCATAAAATATCTAGCCTATCTTCTGGTCTAAGAGTGGTATCTTGAAGATATCTTCTCATCTCTGGCCATTTAGGATTACAAGTAATTGTAATAAAATAGTCAGGGTATCCATACCACTTACATATTGCCATTGCGTCTAGATAATTTTGCATCATATATCTAGCGCCACCTGTAAAGGAAGATGGAATAATAACTCGTTGACCCATGGTTGATGTTTCTGTTTGTCCTTCTTCTCTTTGTTTGCTTAGGACATTATGCTTCTCACTCATAAGAATGGTCTGCTTACCCTTAATGAAATTTAGTCTTTCCATTTCAATCATTGTATATGAATCAACTATAAATTGTTGTAAAAGCCTTCGTGCAATAAGAATTAGCGAGAATTCATTACTCCTATCTTGAATCCTATAAGCAAAAAACTCACTCATTGTTACACTTTCATGTTTTTTGCTTTTTTTGTTTGAAGATGAGCTCCCATCTGGTAAGGCAACATTTTTTTGACGGTCATCTTTTTTTGTTTTTGAACTTGAAGATGAGCTTTCATTTGGTATGGGAACATTTTTGTGAAGGATGTCAATTCTATATCCATCGTCACCATAAAGAAGCAACAATGGATACTGAAGAGAAAGATACGAAGGATGTAACTCACTAACTCTTTTTAGCTTTCCATCAATGGTCTGCACAATAATATCACGTTTATCTGTTTCTTCATTAAGGTCACCAATTATCAATCCAGCAACTTCAGAAACCATGGGTAGGTTGTAGGTTCTACCATCTTTTTTTCTCATTCCGTTTAATCGAAGCTTGACTTGTGCATCAGGATTCTTCTGAAAACAATCTCTCTCCATTCTATAAGATTTCACCAAGGAGTTTTTGGCATCCAACATTTTTTTCAATTCTTTTACAGTTTGAAATTCAAGCGACTCTTCTAATGAGTTTTCCTCGTCTGCATCACTATAAATAAAATAAATACATTAGAATCGAAAGTATTTAAAAATGTATAGAGTTTTCTACAAAAGACAATAAAAAAAATAACATACCTAACGACATTGATTCTATTCGAAACTTCATTTTCAGTATCATATATGTATAGCTGAGAGAATACTGGATTTTGTCCACGTGATGGTAAAAGATTTCCCAAAGCATGGTAGTTCTCACCACTTATACGATAGATGAATGGAGCATTACCATGATTTATAGACTTATCAATTTTTCCACCCATAGACGTAAATGCAAACATAGAGTTGAATCGTCTTATGTTCTTTAAAAAGAATTTGCTTTTAGAATCAACTCCATTAAAATACTTTTTATAACTGTCTGGGGCCTCCTTAAAATGGGGAAGCAAAACTTTTCCATAACCACAACATAGAGAGAAATTTTTTTTTAGTACTACTTCTATTAAGCCCTCTAGTAGATTCACATCTCTACAGTCTTGCATTACAATCCTCACAAGTAACATTCTAATCACCATGGTCCACGTAATCTAAAAAAAGATATTGAAATTTTTTAAATGTAACATATTTTTAAAGTAATTTTGAATTAGTATTAAAAATATTTTATATTAGTAGTAATTAGAAAATAAAGACTACCTGGAGATATGCATTTTATTACATTGTTTGTCGTTACTCCATGCAGGTTTTCTAAGCATTCTTCCAAGTCAGCCATCGGTATGGGAGTAAAAAAACAGTAAAATAAAAAAAACAGGTCCAATATCATAAGATTGAATATGGATTATTTTCTACAAATCATCACCCATCACCCAAAACTTACATGCTAATATGCGAAGAAGCGCGCGCCGGGAACATTATTTGAACATTATCTATATATGGCATAGATTATATGACCTATTATAAACATAATATAAATCCTAACATTGTGTCATATATTTAGTTAAAGCCATATAAACATAATGAATATATGGGAAAGACTATAAAACATATTACAAACATAATATAAATCATAACATTGTCTCATATGCTTTAGGAACATAAACATGAACCTAATCTATATATGGCCAACCTGATATATATCACCTATATATCAGTTTTAATATGTATATTTATATCATTTATCAACTGATTAATAGTTTCCTAAACAAAAATTAATTACCATATTATACTCATATTTTCAAATTAACATACTAATACAAACGATTATTACATATATTCAAGAACAATTATTTGAGATAAAACATTGATCAAACTCATCAAACATAATTAATAGTAAATTATCAAACCATACAATCTCCGGAATTCTTAATGATAACTACATTCAGTAAATACTGATTGTTTATTACATAACTTTAAAAAAAAGAAATTGATAGTCAATATATATTCACATTAAAAATCAAGATAAACGATTACTACTTTGAATGAAAGACTTTGATGGTACATGCATACTGGAAATTGCGTAGTTATAATATAATAGACATCGATTAAAGAAAAAAAAAGAACAACAATAAGATGATGATTTGATAGAGAAGAAGATGAAAAATTTACTTACAATTTGGTAAAGTGACTTTTGGAGAATCCGATCATTATAAGAGGGTGGTTGGGTATTGTAACACCTCGAGGTGTTACGGGTCTCTTTAACGGGTCGGGTCGGACCTGACCACCCGATTATTAAATAAAATATTCAAGATCGAATCTCGCGATAAACCGTTTCAACCGAATATATAGATAATAATTATTAAGATTTTATTATCTCGGTTAAACGCTCCTTATCTGCTATTAACCCGCTGCCAAACGCCTATTATTTTACTCTTATAACCGTTACCAAACATCACGAGTTCTAGTTATTATCCCCGTTAACAAACACCCTCTATTTTAATTATCCTATAAAAACCCTTTCTCTCTCTCTCTAATCTCTCGCTACTCTCTCTCTCTGTTCAGTATATACACACACATAAGGTGTGTTCCTCTGACCAAGAAGCTCTCACCGGAGACCAATGGCCGGCCGCCGCCGCCTCTGTCTCCGGCCACCATCTCCGGCCGCCACCTTGTTCTGGTAAGCTTAATCTTCATCGATCCCGCACCTTATTCCTCTTCTGTTTCTGTTATCACATATTGAACCAACACCCTTCTACCTTATATCCATGTTGAAACCATTAACAACCTTTGCCCTTTTGTTATCAATCGGAACAGTCACCGGAATCGGTGACTGTTGTGACTTCTAGTAACCCACCTCGTTCCTTCATTAGATCTTGATTAAGAGGAAGCAAACAGTCACCAGTTATGGTGACTGTTGTCGTGAATTCAGTCAACCATCAAACCACGGGATAATATTATAACCCACACACACATCGATGTGTGTGTGTGGTATGGAACTCACAGCCATAAACTCAATCGGGTTTTCCTGTATGACGTGATTATGGGTTAGTTATTCTTTGATTAGTGATACTGACCGATATGTCTTGTGTGTTTATAATCAGGAAATTGGGGCCAAAGATAGGGCTGATATGGTTAAGGGACCGAGTGGAGATCCGATGAACTTCCGGTCAGTCCCCGATCGTGTTTCCGGCGAATGTCCGGTCATAACCTGTAACGACCCGATTTTTACCGAGTCATTACGGATTGGTAATCATGACAATAATCTATACTTAATTCCATCATTTTTATTTAAGAAAACATTATCATTATATTACAAACAACCGTTCAATACATAACATCGTTCGAAACAAACAAACATCTTTTACTACTAATGGGCCGTAGCCGGTTTTGGACGCAATCCGGCCCACTGGGCCGGTTATTTATCAACTTGCATCGACTCGATTTTTATCTACTTAGAGCTCGGGTTTCCTTATCATTCTTCAACCTGAAATGCATGTCGAAAATACGTTAGCGATGCTAGTGAGTGGTGCCAGAATGACCGGTTACACATTTTATAATAATGCAAATTCGTATGGTCGATCTTTTCTAAGGTAGGATGCATATCGATGGAACATTTTGACATATGTTATATGGTCCGATCCTCTAGGTGGTCGGAATGCATCCTTTTAAATACCGAATGGATCCACTCTCGTTATTTCTATACGATCGAGTTCTATGGTATGATCATGACACAATGCATTTATAACTCAAGACAAATTCTTTTACTCGACCAACATGCATTTACCCCGAAAATAGTAAAACTGAAAATGGGGTACACACACTCACATTTGTTATTTCCGATTGTGGTGTTTCACAAGCCGTAGAGATGCTAGTATCTTCGAGTTCCTGTTTACGATATATCAAGTTATAACAAGAAGTATAATAATAATGTAGCTGGCCTTTACAGCTTAGGCGTATATTCTATCTAAAGCTGGCCATCACAGCTTGGCGCTCGTTTCCTAAGAGTAGATAAAAATACTTACCCGGACAGGCCGTGTTCTTGATGTAGTATAATCGGCCGGTTATCTATCTTAGCCTATTAACTTTATATATCTCTAAGTTGAGTGTTAGGATTTAGTGTAATGGTGGATGAAGAAGATGAATCATCTTTGCATGGTTTGGAAAGAGAAGAAGTGGAGTGGTTTCTTGGTTGTGTGCGGATTGGGGAAGTGGTTTATGATCCGGCTCATGCAATCTAGAGGGATCTTATAATCTCTTGGAATGCATGCACTTCATGATTGCCTATATCTAGGTTGAGTGAGGTGGAGTGGTGTGAGGTAGTTTGAGTGTTCATGCAAGAATCTTATTAATGAGGTGTAAGAAGTGGCGGCATCCACCTCTTCTTTGGTTGGGCCGAATAATAAGCAAGGGATAATTGGGTTTTCTTCAAGATTAAATTGCTTATGGGCTTCTATTTGGTTTATATCAATTTTGGTCCATTTTGGTGATTTATCAAGCCCATCTTTCAACCGGGTATATTCTTTGGCCCATGATCCATTATGATCTTTCTTAATTATTGGGCTTGATTAATGGGCCGGCTATTGGGCTGGTCTATTATCCGGGTAACATTATTTAATTAATACCTTAAGATAGCCTAATTTTATTTATTAACCATTTTATAATTACGTTTAAGTTTAGAGTTGTTACAATCTCCCTCCCTTAGGAAATTTCGTCCCCGAAATTTTAATAACTTTACCTGATTTCTGAATAAGTGAGGGTACTTTGCTTTCATGATGTCTTCTCTTTCAAATGTAATTTCAGGTCCTTGTTTGGCATTCCATTTTACTTGTACTATAGGAATCTTGCCTCTTCTCAACTCCCTTTCTTGTCGTGATTGAATTTCTATGGGTTCTTCGGTAAAGTGAAGTTGAGGGTTTACTTTGACCTGATCTAATGGAATAATAGCTTGTGCGTCGATTACACATTTTCTAAGATTAGAGACATGGAAGACATCATGAATTTCACTTAATTCTGGGGGCAATTCCAATTTATAGGCCACTGGTCCTATTCTAGCTTTTACCTGATAAGGTCCTATAAAACGGGGATTTAACTTTCCTCGTTTCTGAAATCTTATTACCCCTTTCCAGGGGGATACTTTTAACAGGACATAATCTCCTTCTTGGAATTCTAGTGGCCGCCTTCGATTGTCTGCGTAGCTTTTCTGACGACTTCTTGCTGTTTCTAAGTTTTTCTTGATCTGAACAATTTTGTCGGTTGTCTCTTGAATAATTTGTGGACCCGTGAGTTGGGTTTCTCCGATATCGTTCCAGCATATCGGAGATCGACACTTCCTACCATATAACGCTTCATATGGTGCAGCTTGTATGGAAGCGTGATAACTATTATTGTAAGAAAATTCTATTAATGGTAGATGAGTGTCCCAACTGCCTCCAAACTCCAGGATACAAGCTCTTAGCATGTCCTCTAGTGTCTGGATGGTCCTTTCACTTTGGCCATATGTTTGTGGGTGATATGCGGTGCTCATTTTTATTTGAGATCCTAATGCATTCTGGAAGCCTTCCCAAAATCTGGATGTGAAACGGCTGTCACGGTCCGAGATTATGGAGAGGGGTATGCCGTGTCTAGATACTATTTCGTGCAAATAAATCCTAGACAATTTTTCGATCTTAAAATCTTCTTGTATGGGCAGAAAATGAGCAGATTTGGTCAGGCGATCCACAATCACCCAAATAGTATCATAACCTCTTATGGTTCTTGGTAATTTTGTTACAAAATCCATAGTGATTTGATCCCACTTCCAGATTGGAATTTCTGGTTGGATTAACAAACCACTAGGTTTCTGATGTTCAGCCTTAACTTTTGAACAGATTACACATTTGGCTACAAACTTGCCCACATCTCTTTTCATACCGGGCCACCAAAAATCTTTCCTTAAATCTCGATACATCTTATGACTCCCTGGATGAACGGAATATTTGGAACCATGCATTTCTCTTAAAACGATCTCTCTTTGATTTCCATGCCGAGGTATCCAAATTCTTTGGTTATATCTTAGTATCCCATCTGTTCCTTCTATTAATCTTACTTCTTCTCGGTTGAGTGACTCAGCTCTCGCTATGGTGGGTTCTAAAGCCTTTCTTTGAAAATTTCTTAATTGTGCTAAAAATTCATTGATTATGGAAAGTTTATAACCTTTTGCTCCTAAAGTTCTATCCTTTCTACTTAGAGCGTCGGCTACAATATTGGCTTTTCCTGGATGATATTTTATGTCACATTCATAATCACTTAGAGTTTCTACCCACCTTCTTTGTCGCATATTTAGGAGCTTTTGATCAAAAATATGTTGGAGACCCTTATGATCCGTATAGATGGTACACTTGGTCCCATATAAATAGTGTCTCCATATTTTCAATGCAAATATTATGGCTCCCATTTCCAGATCATGAGTAACGTAATTTTGCTCATGTCTTTTTAACTGTCGAGAAGCATATGCGATAACATGATTTTCTTGCATTAATACACAACCTAAACCTTGTAGGGAAGCATCACAGTATACTGTAAATGCTTTTCCTTCTTCGGGTAAGGTTAACACAGGAGCTTCACATAATTTTTGTTTCAAACTTTGGAATGCCTGTTCTTGTTTTTCATTCCATTCAAACTTAGAACTTTTTCGGGTTAAGGATGTAAGAGGTAATGCTATCCTAGCAAAATTTTCTATAAATCTTCTATAATATCCTGCTAACCCTAGAAATTGTCTTATTTCTATAGGATTCTTGGGAGTTTCCCATTTTTGAATGGCTTCAATTTTTGTAGGATCTACCTGGATTCCGTTTTCATTGATCACATGTCCTAGAAACTTAATTTCTTTCACCCAAAATTCACATTTGCTAAACTTAGCATAAAGTTTCTCTTTCCTTAGGGTTTCTAGGACTTCTCTTAAATGTTGTTCGTGTTCTTCTTCAGATTTTGAATAAATTAATATATCATCTAAAAACACTATCACACACTTGTCCAAATAAGGTCGGCAGATCCTATTCATTAAATCCATGAATGCTGCTGGAGCATTTGTTAGTCCAAAAGGCATGACTAAAAATTCATAATGTCCATATCTTGTTCTAAAAGCAGTTTTTGGTACATCTTCTTCTCTTATTTTCACTTGATGGTATCCTGATCTAAGATCGATTTTTGAAAAGTATTTGGACCCGTGTAATTGGTCAAAAAGATCGTCTATTCTAGGCAATGGATATCGGTTCTTAATAGTTAGCTTATTTAATTCCCGATAATCTATACACATTCTCATTGACCCATCTTTCTTTTTGACAAAAAGCACAGGTGCTCCCCAAGGGGACGTGCTTGGTCTAACAAACCCTCTTACCATAAGTTCTTCCAATTGGTTTGTTAATTCTTTTAATTCTGTTGTAGCCAACCTATATGGAGCTCTCGCAATAGGTGCGGCTCCAGGAACTAGATTGATCTGGAATTCTACTTGTCGAGGTGGGGGTAAACCAGGTAATTCGTCTGGAAATACATCTCTAAACTCTGAAACAGTCTTAATTTTTGTCATTTCTATTCCCTGTTTCTCATTGCCTAGATTTACGTGAACCAAGAAGGCTTGATGTCCCTTCCTTATATATCTAATCATCTTTGCACTCGAAATCATGCTTAACGTTCCCTTAGGTTTCTCTCCGTAAATGGTTAAGATTTCTTGATTCGGTAATGGAATTTTTACTAATTTCTCCTTACACACAATTTCCGCTTGATTGGAGGCTAACCAATCCATTCCTATTACGATATCGAATTCTCCTAACGTCATAGGTATAAGATTGATTTCGAATTCCTGGTTTTCAATAGTTAATGTAAAATTTTTAAATACTTCTGTAGCTTTCAAAATTTTACCATTAGCTATTTCAATGTCATAGGGTTGATTTAATGATTCTGGGGAAACGTTAAGTTTGTCTATAAAGGTTTTTGAAATAAAACTTAGATTAGCCCCAGTATCGAATAAAGCATAAATGGGTAAATGATCGAGATAGAACATACCCGTTACTAAATCCGGTTCTTCCCTTGCTTCGTCCGCGTTTATAACAAAGGCTCTTCCCCGTGCTTGCTCCTTCTGTGGAGGATTTTTAAGTTTTGGACAGTCCACCTTGAAATGGCCCGGTTCTTTGCATTCGTAACATACCCGTGGGCGATCGGGATCGAACCTGCAATCCTTGGTTTGATGTCCTACCTTGTCACATTTTTGACAATGGGGTCCTTTACACTCGCCAAAATGAAATCGTCCACATCGACTACACCTTTTCTTACAATCTCCCGTATGGTAAAACTTACATTTTTGGCAATACGGGTTACTTCCCCTATACGGTTTCTTTCCTGGGTTTCCCTCTTGAGGGTTTTCTTGGCTCCTACCTGAGGTGTTATAATTGGCGGGACGGAAGGTTTCATTCCAGCCTCTTTTATTACCTACTTGTACCTTATCCTTTTCCTTATGGCGAATTATGTCATCGGTTAAGCTTAAGGCTAATTCACATGCAACATCATACTTAGTAGGTTTAGCACCTCTGACTATGCCCTGGATTTGTGGATTTAAACCCCAAATGAATCTTCTTATTCGCTTAGTTTTGGGTGTTACTTGGTGTGGTACTAAGCGAGCAAGCTGATTAAATTTGTTAATATAGCTTACACAGTCTAACCCCTTCATTTCTAGTCCTAAAAATTCCATTTCCATTTTCTCCATTTCATTAATAGGACAGTATTTTTCGGTCATTAGGGTTCTAAATTCTACCCAAGACATGTTTTCTACCGCATTTTTCCCTCTTATTTGTCTAATCATATTCCACCAGTTTAAAGCTTCTGCTTTCAAGGAATGGGTAGCGAATTTTACTTGGTCATTGGGTGCACAGTTACTTATTTCTAAAATTGCTTCTATTTCTTCTAACCATCTTGTGGCTCCGGTGGCCCCTGAACTACCATCAAAAGACTCAGGTTTACATGCCATAAAGGACTTATAATCACAAGGTTTTCCTGAATTATTTTCTGGGTTGACATATTCTCCTATTCTATCAAAAACGGGAGTTTTTGAAGTAGGTTGTTATTCTATTCCCAACATGTCCATTATGGAAGGTAGCGAGTCATGAATTCCGTCTAGTACTAACTTTTTCATCTTTTCTTCTAGTTCGGACGTTTCGGTTGAGGTAGGGTGTTCGTTTACGATTGGTTCTTTGGTAGGTTGTTTAGATGAAGAAGCGTGATTTTTCTGTTTGTTCTTTAAGTCAATTTCAACTTCTTGCGTGGTATTTGTCTTTCGCTCGGATCGTCGAGGCATGTCTCTATATAAATACAATTCAATATAATTAGTAATTTCTTTTTGGCTTATAATTATTTAGGTTACCTAAAAGAAAAACATGTAAGGTAGAACATCTAGATATATATTATAGCAAAAGTTTAGATGTTACATTCAAATCCAATTTTTTTTTTTGTCTAATTGGATTACATTACAACTATTTCTTCATGCATTACATGCATACTCCCTAAACATACCACAAACAACCATAAACGCAAACAACCATAACAACCATAACAACCATTCTTTCGGTCCTTATTCTACTTCCATCACCACCATTCGGCCTTCTCCTCAAAGTCCCGTGGGGTACTTTGGTTCCTCCATGATTTGCCTAGTTTGGTGTCCAAACCTTCTTATCACCCTTTTGAGTTCCTCCACCATTTCCCACGCTTGGTCTCGTTGAGTTTTCACCTTATGGTATTTTTCTAGCAATGTCATGTGTTCTTGTTTGGTTACAAAGTCTTGAGGTTGCAAGGCCAAATTGGTGCGATTGACTATAGTGGCTTCTAAGTAAGGGTCAATTGCGGGAGTCATTGGAGGGTAAATTGGGTAATATGCGGAGAGGTATGGGTTCGATTGGCTTGATCCTTCCGTTGAAAAGCTACTAGAGGAGCTAAGAAAGTCTCCGACGGTTGGGTTGGGATAGTAGTGGGAAGTTGGCTCGACATACGGGTAAGAGTGGATGGGTTCGGAAGGAACGTAAACCGGCTCGGGTAAGGGCCCGATGATGCCGATGGTTCCTAAGTTTAACTCCACCCCATTTTCACTCCACTCTAGTCCCGGTATCTCTCTTACCAAGTCTTCTAAGCTTGGAATCTCTTGTGCGTCATTTTCCATGACGACTTCTTGGATTTCTCCTTCTTCAACTTCCATGACTTCAACTCGTTCTTCCATGTTAGCCATTCTATTACACATAAATTTTTCAAACAATTAATTCAAATTAGTTCTAATTATACCCACTATATCCGAACCCGAGCTCTGATACCAACCTGTAACGACCCGATTTTTACCGAGTCATTACGGATTGGTAATCATGACAATAATCTATACTTAATTCCATCATTTTTATTTAAGAAAACATTATCATTATATTACAAACAACCGTTCAATACATAACATCGTTTGAAACAAACAAACATCTTTTACTACTAATGGGCCGTAGCCGGTTTTGGACGCAATCCGGCCCACTGGGCCGGTTATTTATCAACTTGCATCGACTCGATTTTTATCTACTTAGAGCTCGGGTTTCCTTATCATTCTTCAACCTGAAATGCATGTCGAAAATACGTTAGCGATGCTAGTGAGTGGTGCCAGAATGACCGGTTACACATTTTATAATAATGCAAATTCGTATGGTCGATCTTTTCTAAGGTAGGATGCATATCGATGGAACATTTTGACATATGTTATATGGTCCGATCCTCTAGGTGGTCGGAATGCCTCCTTTTAAATACCGAATGGATCCACTCTCGTTATTTCTATACGATCGAGTTCTATGGTATGATCATGACACAATGCATTTATAACTCAAGACAAATTCTTTTACTCGACCAACATGCATTTACCCCGAAAATAGTAAAACTGAAAATGGGGTACACACACTCACATTTGTTATTTCCGATTGTGGTGTTTCACAAGCCGTAGAGATGCTAGTATCTTCGAGTTCCTGTTTACGATATATCAAGTTATAACAAGAAGTATAATAATAATGTAGCTGGCCTTTACAGCTTAGGCGTATATTCTATCTAAAGCTGGCCATCACAGCTTGGCGCTCGTTTCCTAAGAGTAGATAAAAATACTTACCCGGACAGGCCGTGTTCTTGATGTAGTATAATCGGCCGGTTATCTATCTTAGCCTATTAACTTTATATATCTCTAAGTTGAGTGTTAGGATTTAGTGTAATGGTGGATGAAGAAGATGAATCATCTTTGCATGGTTTGGAAAGAGAAGAAGTGGAGTGGTTTCTTGGTTGTGTGCGGATTGGGGAAGTGGTTTATGATCCGGCTCATGCAATCTAGAGGGATCTTATAATCTCTTGGAATGCATGCACTTCATGATTGCCTATATCTAGGTTGAGTGAGGTGGAGTGGTGTGAGGTAGTTTGAGTGTTCATGCAAGAATCTTATTAATGAGGTGTAAGAAGTGGCGGCATCCACCTCTTCTTTGGTTGGGCCGAATAATAAGCAAGGGATAATTGGGTTTTCTTCAAGATTAAATTGCTTATGGGCTTCTATTTGGTTTATATCAATTTTGGTCCATTTTGGTGATTTATCAAGCCCATCTTTCAACCGGGTATATTCTTTGGCCCATGATCCATTATGATCTTTCTTAATTATTGGGCTTGATTAATGGGCCGGCTATTGGGCTGGTCTATTATCCGGGTAACATTATTTAATTAATACCTTAAGATAGCCTAATTTTATTTATTAACCATTTTATAATTACGTTTAAGTTTAGAGTTGTTACATAACCCCAAAACCATTTGATTATCAATCATAAACCTACCCGATTAACTTAAGTATGGTATTGAAACTCGGTATAATCGGAAGTTCGGTTAACTTCCGATCACTCTCCGGTCAACTCCCGATTATATTCCGATAATAATTCGGTAAGATTCGGTCACTATTTCCTATTGGTTGATTGGTCACGATCTTGTAATCTATTTATTAACACAGTGATTATATTGATTGCGAGGTACCGATCATTGAACTAGAAGAATACGAGTCGTCGCCGAGTCGACTCAGTGACTCGGTCAACACCCGGTATAGAACCCGGTCCAATAGCTAGATGAGGAATATTATTAGAATTATACGAATATATATATATATATAATACGAATAACGTACGGACTTGATAATAATAATAAGAGAATAATAATCATATATAAAATATATACGTTTATATATACACAATTCGATATATAAGACGATATACTAGACTCGGGTTAATAATAATACGCTCTGTCGAACCATCATCCGGGTAAGTACGTGTCTAGAGTTCTATAGGTTCGTGTGCCAAGCTGTAATGGCCAGCTGTATATATTTTACCGCCAAGGTGTAACGGCCAGCTAGATTTAGGATGTCCGTGTCGTGTCAATAAGGCTATAGGGTGTGGAGACATGAGAAAGGTAATGTCTCCATGCCACGTAGGATGCCACATTGGATTATTGGTGTCTCAAACTTCTTGAGACATGAGTGGGGTGTGGAGACACCAACACTCCATGTCTCAAGCATTCAAAAAAAATAAAAATAAAAATAAAAGGAAAACACCCTATTGGTTGGAATTTAAAAAAAAAGGAAAATTCTCTGATTGGTCCATCCTTTATGTTCTCTGAGGGACGTGGGGGACGGGGGAAGGGAGAACGGGGCAAGGGGCGGTGTGCTGGGGGAGGACGAGGCAAAAAGTGAGGACGGGGGGGGGGGGGGGGGTTGGGGGGGGGGGGTGGGGGCGTCTCCACACCCTTCAGCCTAATAAACCCCGAGTTTAGGATTATCTAATATATACTGAATTCCATATATAAATTATATATATGATATATATCCTAAGTATTACAATCTAACAAGTCCCACGCGTATCGCGTATCAATATATATATGAAATATAATTGTAATAAGAAGATTAGCTGAAGATATAACGCAAACCTGTGAGTATCGTGAACTCCCCACTTTTACTGTTTTATTAAGTGTTTTCGGGGGAATACATGTCATTTATAAGAAAACATAATAATGCTTTACATAAAAGAATGATTATTAATAAAAGTTATATAAAGGGGGTAATAGAAATGACAAGGACAATACTGGACGGTATCGCCATTTCCTTTCTTGTCCAACTAGAGGACAAGAACCAGTTTTACCCGAGTAGAGGGTAGAAATAATTATATTTATCACAAGCAGAGTGATACCATAGATAGGAATGGCAACCAATAGAATATAATCGGAATAATAGATATACAATCGAATTGATATAATAGAATATATTTTCCCCTCCAGAATTAGAATTGTAAAGCATATTTATAAAAGATTGTTATAAAAGAATTATAAATAAACGAACTGGCCATTCACTTTATAAAATACACGACCTCACCAACTTTATGTTGACAGAAACTATTTTTGACATGTGTTCAGGTAACCCAACAGATATGATGACGTGGATCCTGGAAGACTAAAGACTGTTATTACCCTGGATTCCGCTGTGTAGCTCCGATAACCCGACCCGACGACCCGGCCACGTCAGGCAGGGTCGTTACAGTTGGTATCAGAGCGGCGCTTAATAACAGTTTTGAAGTCTTTATTAATCCAGGATCTACCATAATATTTTTCTAAAAAGAAATTTTGCTAAGAAAAATAATTATGATATCAGAATTATTAAAGAAAATATCAGGTTATTAAATTTTTGGGTACCTAAATGTCAAACCATTATAAAGTTGGTGAGAACCATAACAGTATATTAGAAATTAAAACGAATCCATTACAGGATATTACTAGAATGATTATGTGGGATAAATTGACAATTCTGTACACAGTTGTGAATTTATGTGCACATTAATTTCTGGGAAATCTTACAGGATCTTAAGGCCATATGAAATAAGAAAGAATACAGAAAAGAAACCAGATATATTAAAAGAAATCAGAAATAAATCCAGATATAAAACACGAAAATTATAGAAGTATATATATAAATAGATATAAAAATTACAAAAGTATTCTTCGATAATTCAATCGACTTGTACGAGAGTTTTGAAATCGTATTTCATTCTCTAGAAAAACTCGTTGATTATAATCATTCGTCGCATCTCTCCGAAATTTCAGTCTTAATAATTATTCAGATCGTTAACCTCACGGTTATTCCAATAATTATAAACAAAATACGAATATTACGCTCCAACTTGAACATTCCTATGCTCGAGTTTCCAGAATTATTATTTTTACACCATAAATTCCGAAATTTTTATAAAATCTGATATGCTAGAAACATATAAATATTGTGTTTCTAAAGAATTTCCTTCGATTATTTGAATAAAGATTGAATATATTCCGCGATTATCTATATTGTTTTAATTCTTTTTAGTATGATTTTGGAAGTTTATTGAAGTTATTCTTAGACATTATTATTTTATACTAAACCAGTATTTCGATTTTTAGTAAAAATAAATACCCCGATTTTCAAATAACGATTTATTCAAAAGATTGAAAAAATCCGTTAATATTTCTTTATCAAATCAAATATAGATAATCTTTGAAAAACCCCAGAATCTATCTTAGGTTTTATCTAAATTTATCCGTTTAACCTTAAAGTTTTGATCTCAATATTTTGAGAAATCTACGTTAGTTTTATCAATCTATAATAAGAAATTTGTTTATTACAAATTTAAGAATTCAGACATTAAGAAAACTTTTACCATGACCCTTTTTGAACCATTAAGTTATTTTTGAAAACGAATATTATTATGAAACTCGAATCAGTATTATTATTATTATTATTATAAATTATTCCTAAAAAGTTTCTATACAAAAGAACCACGACCGTATTATTTTTACCGAAACATATTTCATATCGCATTTTATGATATTTTCATAAAGATTTATTAATCAAATTCGTATTCGTACATATATATAAATATCAAGAGCCTTTTCAGTATAATTTTATATATATATATATATATATATATGTTCGATTGTAGAATTCCTCGATATTATTCCAATATAAACGATAATAAATAATATACATATTCCATTTTATAATCCAAACTCATCTTTGTATTTATATAAAAATCCTAGTTATATGTCCTCCTCGATCCTCTTCCGAATTAAACTTGAACAACAATATTATTCTCGAAATTCCGTAACCAAAATACTTTGGATTCTGTCGGACGAAACCGAATTCATACTCGCTCGATTATATGACAATATAAATACCGTCTTAATCCTACGACTCGAACAAGTCAGGGATATTAAAAAGATTGGATTATTATATTACATATCTTCTGACACGAAAAAATTCTTGGAAGATTGACAGTCTATTTCATTAGACATATATCAACATGTTTCCTTCCAGAATATATAATTTTGAATCTAAAAGAAAATAAAGAAAATAATATCATAACAATGTGTAAAGGACACATACCTATTGTGATTAAAATAAACAAATACTGGAATGTTAGGTGAGGTGAAATAGTAATTATGATCGCGACATAATTATGAATGTCACAGGCACAGGAACATTCGAGTGAGAGTTTATCAAGATCACAGTATGTTTGAGTCACGAACATATTAAGAGAAATAATAAGAAAATAAATAATAAGAAGAAATATAAATCTGAATTATCAGCGTATCATATGTGGAGAATACGACCACAAAACTGGCAATATAGTTGAAATTCCTTCGTGAATACAACTAAGAATATATTCGCAGAATAAAAACCATCGATTGGTTAAATTCTATGAATCAAAGAAATCAGTTTATTGATTTTGATTGCCAACCAAAGCTAGTTGTATGTCCTATGTGCAATCCCTGTGGCAAAGGATATTCGGACCCTTACACAAGGTATATCCGAACAATTGCCACTAAGTCACAGGATTCTTTATAAGGATATATGATACTATGAACAAATCTTCGCAGTCACTTCATATAAAAACTCACGTGAGTTACAGTACAATCAAATTGGTAAAACGGCCATGTGTTACCAAGTTTGAAATTTAAGAAGTGATAAAAGAATTGTTAAAATTTCCAAAAATATAACAGATAGAAATATATATGGATTCGGAAACCAGAATTGGCAGAATCCAACGAATATATCGAAATATAATTGATACCAAACGGAATCGCGTAGAGATTCGCAAGGTATAATCGAAATGAAAACGAAAAATGAATAAGAATTATGCTCATTTTTCCAGTGAAACTCTCTGGCCAAGGAAGAACGGAATTCCTGTTCCGAGTGAAAGGCTGCGAGAGATCATTTAAGAAATCACTGTTCTGGCAAGAACTATCTATACAAATATCCCGATGAAATAAGCTTCGCTTATAATAAGTTGGATTAAGAACATACGATAGATTGCCAATATATAAATTTACTTGAAAGTATATTCAGACACTGAAAATATAAACTTTAATCGAAATTATAAAAGAATATAAATAAATAAATAAAAGAATATAAATCGACAATAAAAAGAATTATAATTTGAAAAGACATCCGATATGTCTGAATAATAAAAAGGCATTGGAAATGCCATATATCACGATAAGGCAATTGAAGTGCCAAATAATACTAAGAAGGCATCCGATATGCCAAAAGAAAATATTATAAGAATATAAACATTAAAAGAAATTATCAGATAAAAATATAAGTAGTATAAAAACAACTAGAAAATTAGAAAGGATATTTTATCGAGAGTGTCGACGAATCACGGGATAGAATTAAGAAAGAATTTTGTAGAAATACTTAACGCAATAAGAATTCAAACCACGAATGATAATCATGATTTTGAGAAAGAATAATTGATGCATTGCCATAAGAATCTTAAGTCAAAGAATCGTAACAACGACTGTTACCAGTAGATTCCGAGACTATAAAGATAAAGTTACATATATTGACTGTAGAATTGTGAAAGACCTCATTCACGATAATACACTAAGAAAAGTCAAATAATATGTATTAGATACAATGCAGTCAATCATCAATGAAATAGTCAGTAAGATTATTATAGATGATTTAAGAGAAATCTCAATGACCAATAGATCAAGATAATGAAAAGAAATTGTTGAAACCGTGTAATTCAACAAGTTCAATTAGTCTTTTCCAGCACCTTTAGAATCCAGATAAGATACGTCTAATGATCTGAGAAATCTCCTAAGTATATCCACGAATAGAGATAACCTAGAGATCAACTATATTACATCGATATAGATAGAACTTAAAGGATAGAATTTGTAAGAATTAATCCGATAGTTACCAAAGGTTATTCCTACTCTTTAAGAATCGAAATTACAATGATGGTAAATTCTAAAGTTCGAATAAAAGAGGTAGTAGCTCGGATCCCGTTCAAGTCGTGATAATGAAGGGACTTCCGTATCTATCTCCTAAAAGTACTATCTAGAATCCATCATTGTAAATGAATCCGAATATCAAACGATGAAAATATAGTATCAATACGAGAACCTTTAATAGTCATATCGAAATAGTACAGATAATCCATGTATCTGAAGTAATATGACTATAGCAAGAAAGGTTAAAACGAGATTAGTAGAATGATCAAAATGTATCATTACAGATTGATATCTCTAACTTGTGTAATCTCAGATTTGATATAAAATCGAGTTCCTCGCAAACCATAAGAACCGATCATGTCTCGACGATAAGTATTTTTGTTCTAATTGTACCATCCTTATAGATTAAGGGTGTAAAGAACAAGATCATTCAAATTTCGGGGACGAAATTTCCTAAGGGGGGGAGAATGTAACACCTCGAGGTGTTACGGGTCGGGTCGGACCTGACCACCCGATTATTAAATAAAATATTCAAGATCGAATCTCGCGATAAACCGTTTCAACCGAATATATAGATAATAATTATTAAGATTTTATTATCTCGGTTAAACGCTCCTTATCTGCTATTACTGTAACATTACGCATTTAATACTTGTACGTTTCACCATCGATATTAATAAAACGTCAAGTTTCATTCTATACGTCACATTTATTATTTTTGTCGCATTTGTGGAACCCTAATACTATATATAATATTATATATATGTGTGTAGTTGATTAATTATATCAAAAAAATAAAAGCCTTGGCCGGGAATCGAACCCGCGCCAAAGGCCGGGCCAAACACACACACATGCACAACCAACTGGGCTGGACCTTCTTTGTTGAAATAACCCGGATACATTATAATCTTATACGCGTATTAAATCCTCACAGTTGACAAGGAAAGTCAACTGTGGGATTTCTTGATGATCAATCCATTGAATTAACGTATAATTGATCTATCTTTGGTAAATTTAGGTGATTACCGGCCCAATACAACACAATTACACGTCTATTACACGTCAATCGTTGACAAATCATTCAATTATACGCGTATGTATTCAATCGAAGGTCAACTTTCCAATTAACCTTAATCATCAACCCTCAGTATAAATTGATGGTTTGCGAACCTTGTTTACTCGCTCACAACTCTCTCTCAACCTCCCAATCTCTCTAATTCACTCTGATTATTATTATTGTGCTCGTTGGTTGACTTTTGCTTTGACCCGACGTTTGCAATCAAATCATCACTGTGAGTTCTTGTTTTTCTGTGGGTTTTACTTGTCGGCAACCACATAACATAAACCCTAACCTTAATCGAGTTCATTATGTCTGAATCATTCAATTGAAATTTCTAGGGTTCGTGATATTATTTTGGGGATAAACTTGATTTCGCGTCGTGTATTTAATTAATTTGAAACCAGAAACATCACAACCACCGGCCTAGGCCAAGTGGTTGTGACCATGGTCCTCCACAGTGGTCACCCGGGTTCGAGTCCCGGCACTGACCTTTCTTTTGTTCTTTTCTTTTCTTTTTTTAACAAACATATATATATATGTATTAAATCCTTTTAATCTTTTAAATTCTTTTTAAAATATCAAAACTATTTTATAAATTCTAAAAAAATTATAATTGTTTAATCTGATATAAAAGTTTTATTTGTAATTTTTATTTTTCAGAAATTCATTTATTTAATATTTATAATAATTAAATCATTTTTATACTATTAAATTTATAAAAATCCATTTATATATCAAAACAATTTTATTAAATTCTCCAAAATTTATCCTGACTTTTTATAAAGTCAAACTTTACTGAAATAATTTTTAATTCAGAAAAATCATTTATTTTATATTTTTAATCAATTTTTGTTAGATTTAATCATAATTAAATCATATTAAATCCAATTTTCATCATTTTTGCACCAAAATTTTATACAAATTATTTTTAATTATTTAGAACAGAAATATGATTTTTAAAATAGAAATTCTTTAATTTTAGTATTTTTGGATATTAAAGTTAAATATTGGCTATTTATAAATAAATAGATTTAAAAATCTATTTTAAATGAAATAATTTTATAAAAATTATTTTTATGCTTCAAACACTTTAATGTGTACATTCAAAATCCAAATTTTATAAAAAGACTTTCTTCCATTAATTATTAGATTTTCCTTTATTAATTAACATTTTAATTTAAAATTTAACAATTGATTATCCCCAAATCGAAACCCTAGGATACACTTGTAAGTTAATTAGACTTAGACTTATTATATATTACCTTATTATAGGGTGATATTTGGAATCTTTTTGGGCAACACAATTATCACATCTTTTCAACAAGTTAACATTTGCTAAGGTGAGTTTTACATAGCCCCCTTTTATTTATCACCTTTTTTTGGGGTGAAACATGTTATAACATATCATTGCAATTCAATCATCAATGTGTCTATGTGTTTTCTATGTTGCATTATGTCTTGAGCATGATTAGAGTAAGCACCATTCTAGCATAATCATTAACATTGATCAGCCGACGGTATACATTGATAGATCTATTGGACTGACAATCCCACCCGGATACGTGCCTCCTACAAAGGTTACGTGGGTGTTTGTTATCGCATAACATATTCATTTGGACCATAAGTGTATGGTATGTATCATTTTATAACAGTCAGCAGGGTTGATTATGCACTCGATTTATTTCTAATATGTTCTCACATATGGGCTGGATTAACATGACACATGAATTGCACAACATTTTATTCATTTTATTATCAAAAACCTATGTAATTCTCACCAACTTATGTTGACCCAAAATACTTTCAAAATTAACATGTTTCAGGTAACAATGAAGCTGAGGCTTGAGTTAGCATGAGGATTTTACTTGAAGTTTATTTGAAGTCATTGAAGTTGTTATTTGATTTTATGTATTTGAATTCTTAGACAACATTTCACATTTTGGATATTATGTTTGAATAAATTATTTTAAATTTATGTTATACCATGTGCTACTGAAAACAATCATCAATACGTGGCACCCCGATGTTTCCGCCATCGGTTGGGGTGTTACAATTAACCCGCTGCCAAACGCCTATTATTTTACTCTTATAACCGTTACCAAACATCACGAGTTCTAGTTATTATCCCCGTTGCCGAACACCCTCTATTTTAATTATCCTATAAAAACCCTTTCTCTCTCTCTAATCTCTCGCTACTCTCTCTCTCTCTCTCTCTCTCTCTCTCTGTTTAGTATATACACACACATAAGGTGTGTTCCTCTGACCAAGAAGCTCTCACCGGAGACCAATGGCCGGCCGCCGCCGCCTCTGTCTCCGGCCACCATCTCCGGCCGCCACCTTGTTCTGGTAAGCTTAATCTTCATCGATCCCGCACCTTATTCCTCTTCTGTTTCTGTTATCACATATTGAACCAACACCCTTCTACGTTATATCCATGTTGAAACCATTAACAACCTTTGCCCTTTTGTTATCAATCGGAACAGTCACCGGAATCGGTGACTGTTGTGACTTCTAGTAACCCACCTCGTTCCTTCATTAGATCTTGATTAAGAGGAAGCAAACAGTCACCGGTTATGGTGACTGTTGTCGTGAATTCAGTCAACCATCAAACCACGGGATAATATTATAAGTTATAACCCACACACACATCGATGTGTGTGTGTGGTATGGAACTCACAGCCATAAACTCAATCGGGTTTTCCTGTATGACGTGATTATGGGTTAGTTATTCTTTGATTAGTGATACTGACCGATATGTCTTGTGTGTTTATAATCAGGAAATTGGGGCCAAAGATAGGGCTGATATGCTTAAGGGACCGAGTGGAGATTCGATGAACTTCTGATATATCAGGCGATTAGGGTCCTAATCGCCTTCATGCATGCCTAATCGCCTTCAGCATCAGGCGATTAGGATTCCTAATCGCCTGCTACTGCTGTGTAACGGATTTTCGCGCGTTTAACCCTCCAAATCAGATCCGAAACATGCAACAACACCCAATATCAAACCTAAATCATTTACCAACCCATTCCAAGCAAAACCCCCCAACATATCACTGATCTAACATGTTCTAAGCAATTATTTCCTAAAATGGCAAAGTACTAGATTTCACCAACCAACCTTATCTTTCCTTAAATGGAAACAATCAGATTTCAATCTCTACAAACTTGCAAATCATCAAACCTCTGATCTAACATCTTCCTAGTATGAATTCTAACAACATTGCATCAACAATCATACCATAATCATCCTAAATCTTCGAGAACATTCAAATGGGTCAAAATACACATTTTCATCAAAACACAACAACAATGGCTCAAACTCTAAGATAACCTTCCTAATAATCTCTACATAACAGAAGTACAATCATATCATGGAAACAATCATGTTATAATCACCAAGAAGACCAACATATGCATGTAAACTTCACATATAACAAGCATTAAGGTGTAGACTTGGTTTAGAACTCTTTTGAAAGGTTTTTAAAGACACAAACTTAGTAAAACAAGGTCTGGACCTTTGGGGAACCAAAATAACAACTTTACAAAGGTTAGGGATGAAGGACACACCTTGGATTTTGTTAAAGAAAGGTGTGTAGGCTTGGAGATGGTGATTTTTGTAGCAAAATGAGTTCCAGAGGTGTTTCAAGGTGTGTGGGTGGCTTGGGATCAGCTAGGGTTGTTCTAGAGGTGTTTGGGGAGTTAAGGGTTCTATTTATAGGTGTTTTGACCCGGACTCTGCAGTATAGGCGATTAGCAGATCAGGTCATGCGATTGGGGGCCTAATCGCATGCTACATCAGGCGATTAGGTCCCAATCGCCTGCTATCATCCTCCTACTCGCCTATATATAGGCGATTAGGCCCTCTTCCAGATCCTAATCGCCTGAAACCCACCAAGCTGGGTTTTCGGCGCGTTAAACGCTATTTTAACACATATAAACACGTATTCACATACCGATAAGTCACATAGTGATTCCAAACATATAATGCATGATAACTAACACGTTTACATCCGTTCACCAATTCCCGGGACTCGAGACTCGTGTGTGCATTAAACCCGGCGATTCCACGAATCACCAATCCTTGTACACATGGCTATGGACCGACTCCCGATGACCCCGCGGATCATCGTAACGACTCCCGATGATTCCCAGAATCATCATACCGACTCGACTGACCCCGTTAAGAACGTAATATGCATGACTCGCTAAGGTAGACTTACTAGTTTAGTCAACGTTACTAACCTGAGTTTGCCGGGTGTCACATCATCCCCCTGTTGAAAGAATTTTCGTCCCGAAAATTGCCCAAGGCCCAAAAAGGAAGAGACGAAAGAGAAGAAAAATTTTCCGGTTGCCACATCATCCCCCTGTTGAAAGGAATCTCGACCCGAGATTCATTCAGCTTCAGCAGAGACATGCCTTGATTCGAACGCGCGTTTAGGAAATAAATGGGGATACTTAGCCTTCATTTGATCTTCCCATTCCCACGTGAACTCCGGTCCACGATCTGAGTTCCAACGGACTTTAACGATGCGGATTTTACTCCGGCGAAGGCTACGAATTTTATAGTCGAGAATTTCAACCGGTTCCTCCACAATACGCAGACGATCATCTACCTTGATCTCCTCGAGAGGAACAACTAAAGATTCATCCGCCAAACACTTCTTCAGATTAGAGACATGGAAGACATTATGAACAATACTGAGTTCAGTTGGCAGATCAAGCCTGTATGCTACCGGTCCAATCCGTTCCAGAATTGCGAACGGTCCCACATACCGAGGATTCAATTTGCCCCGCTTCCCAAAACGTATAACGCCCTTCCACGGAGATACCTTCAACAAAACCCTGTCGCCAACCTCAAACTCCAAAGGCTTGCGACATCGATCGGCATAGCTCTTTTGACGATCCCGAGCTGCTGCCAAGCGGTTACGGATTTGTACGATCTTCTCGGAAGTCTCGTACACAAGTTCCGGGCCGGTGAGTTGACTCTCACCCACCTCGGCCCAACAAAGAGGAGACCGGCATTTCCGCCCGTAAAGAGCCTCGAACGGAGCTGCCTTGATGCTAGAATGGTAACTGTTGTTGTAGGAGAATTCCACCAACGGTAGATGACTCTCCCACCCTTTGCCAAAGTCGATCACACATGCCCGAAGCATGTCTTCTAGCGTTTGGATTGTCCGCTCACTTTGACCGTCAGTTTGCGGATGATACGCTGTGCTCATGTCTAACTGAGTACCCAGAGCCTTATGCAAGGATTTCCAGAAGTTAGAGGCGAACCGAGGATCACGATCAGAAATAATAGAGACAGGCACCCCGTGCCGAGAGACCACTTCCTTGAGATATAACCGTGCCAGACGCTCGAGGCCATCGGTATCTTTGATAGCGAGGAAGTGCGCAGACTTTGTCAACCTATCGACAATTACCCAGATCATGTTACAGCCACTGGGCGATTTCGGGAGTTTGGTCACAAAGTCCATCGTAATCCGCTCCCACTTCCATTCGGGAATTTCAGGCTGTTGCAGAAGGCCGGATGGCTTTTGATACTCGACCTTGACCTTGGCACAGGTCAAGCACTTGCTTACGTACGAAGCCACGTCCGCCTTCATGTTCGGCCACCAATAAAGTATCTTTAGGTCTTGATACATCTTATCGGAGCCAGGGTGAATAGAGTACCGGGACTTGTGAGCTTCATCAAGAACGAGCTCCCGCAAGCCCCCAAATAAAGGAACCCAAATACGTTCAGCGAAATAGTGTAACCCATCGGACCTGAGCTCAAGGTGGCTATCAACACCATGCATGGTTTCAGCTTTAAGGTTTTCCTCCTTCAAAGCTTCTTGCTGCGCTGAACGGATTCGATCAGGTAAGCCGGAATGGATGGTGAGCTGAAGAGCTCGAACACGACGAGGTTTAGCCGTTTCCTTCCTGCTCAAGGCGTCTGCGACCACATTCGCCTTGCCAGGATGGTATTTAATAGCGCACTCGTAATCATTAAGAAGCTCGACCCAGCGACGCTGTCTTATATTCAACACCTTCTGATCAAAGATATGCTGGAGGCTCTTGTGATCGGTGTAAATAGTGCACTTGGTTTCGTACAAGTAATGCCTCCAAATCTTTAAAGCAAAGACTACAGCACCCAATTCCAGATCATGGGTGGGGTAGTTTTTCTCATGAACTTTGAGCTGACGAGAAGCATAGGCGATGACCTTCTCGCGCTGCATCAGTACACAACCGAGACCCCGGATAGAAGCGTCACAATAAACCACAAAATCGTCTGTGCCCTCAGGTAAGGACAAGATAGGAGCAGAACAGAGTTTAGCCTTTAACATCTGGAAGGCCGACTCCTGCGAATCACCCCAGTCGAACTTCCTGTCCTTCTGGGTAAGCGAGGTGAGGGGTTGAGCGATCTTCAAAAATCCCTCGATAAAACGGCGATAATAACCTGCAAGGCCCAGGAATTGCCGCACCTCAGATGGCGTCTTTGGTGCTTCCCAGTCTTTAATGGCTTCAATCTTAGCTGGGTCAACGTGAATTCCTTTCTCATTAACAACATGACCAAGGAATTGGACTTCACGCAACCAGAAGCTACACTTAGAAAACTTGGCGTACAACTGTTCCCACCTCAGGAGTTCCAAAACAAGACGCAAGTGTTCCTGATGGTCCACCTCGTTCTTGGAATAGACTAGAATATCGTCAATGAAGACAATCACGAACTTATCAAGATAAGGCTTACAAACACGGTTCATCAAATCCATAAAAATGGCCGGTGCATTGGTGAGACCAAAAGGCATGACCAGGAATTCAAAATGGCCATAGCGAGTTCGAAAGGCGGTCTTCGGAATGTCAGCTTCTTGAACCCTCAACTGATGGTACCCCGACCTCAAATCAATCTTCGAATAGAAACTAGAACCCTGAAGCTGGTCAAACAAGTCATCGATGCGAGGAAGAGGATAACGATTGCGAGGTACCGATCATTGAATTGGAAGAATACGAGTCATCGCCGAGTCGACTCAGTGACTCGGTCAACACCCGGTATAGAACCCGGTCCAATAGCTAGACGAGGAATATTATTAGAATTATACGAATATATATATAATACGAATAACGTACGGACTTGATAATAATAATAAGAGAATAATAATCATATATAAAATATATACGTTTATATATACACAATTCGATATATAAGACGATATACTAGACTCGGGTTAATAATAATACGCTCTGCTGAACCATCATCCGGGTAAGTACGTGTCTAGAGTTCTATAGGTTCGTGTGCCAAGCTGTAATGGCCAGCTGTATATATTTTACCGCCAAGCTGTAACGGCCAGCTAGATTTAGGATGTCCGTGTCGTGTCAATAATAAACCCCGAGTTTAGGATTATCTAATATATACTGACTTCCATATATATAAATTATATATATGATATATATCCTAAGTATTACAATCTAACAAGTCCCACGCGTATCGCGTATCAATATATATATGAAATATAATTGTAATAAGAAGATTAGCTGAAGATATAACGCAAACCTGTGAGTATCGTGAACTCCCCACTTTTACTGTTTTATTAAGTGTTTTCGGGGGAATACATGTCATTTATAAGAAAACATAATAATGCTTTACATAAAAGAATGATTATTAATAAAAGTTATATAAAGGGGGTAATAGAAATGACAAGGACAGTACTGGACGGTATCGCCATTTCCTTTCTTGTCCAACTAGAGGACAAGAACCAGTTTTACCCGAGTAGATGGTAGAAATAAATATATTTATCACAAGCAGAGTGATACCATAGATAGGAATGACAACCAATAGAATATAATCGGAATAATAGATATATAATCGAATTGATATAATAGAATATATTTTCCCCTCCAGAATTAGAATTGTAAAGCATATTTATAAAAGATTGTTATAAAAGAATTATAAATAAACGAACTGGCCATTCACTTTATAAAATACACGACCTCACCAACTTTATGTTGACAGAAACTATTTTTGACATGTGTTCAGGTAACCCAACAGATATGATGACGTGGATCCTGGAAGACTAAAGACTGTTATTACCCTGGATTCCGCTATGTAGCTCCGATAACCCGACCCGACGACCCGGCCACGTCAGGCAGGGTCGTTACAGGTATTTATATTAAAAAAACCATTAATGTAAAGATTTTATAATCTAATTTGGATCGGGCCTTTTGTTTCATCAATTCGGGTGGCCCAATGCGTAACCGAGGAGAACAATGGCCTGGTTTTGGTATTTTAGTGGGCCTTGATAACTTTGGTTGTTTTATAACAACAAAATAGATGTAACTTATTAACTTGATCTATAACATTTTTTTTTATAATTAGATATTAATTATAAAAAATAAAAAATAACATTACGGTAGATGACTACATCAACCAAATCAGTTGTATTATATAATAAACATAATAGCAAATGGATGATAACATACTTATAAATCAACCAAAGACATTTATTAAATATTACCATCGTTATGAAACATAATAAAAACAGTAAACCATATCATGGTAGAAATAGGAAATAACAAAGTAGAAATTGTTCAAATTTATTTAAAAACAAAAAATAAAGCAATAAAACTCATAGACCATCAGCATAGCAAGCTAATCCTCTTCATTTGGCTTTAGCAAGATGGAGGACTCAACGGACTTTTATGTTACTCCATACTACCACCACTTCCAATCTTAGTTGAAGGAATTGGTGTACTTTTATCATCAGAAATTGCGTCAATCAGTTTACGCTTAACCATTTGATACTTGGAACTGATAGAACATTGTTCTCCTTCAGCATAAACTTTCTTATCAATGGAAACTTATAACCAATTCAAAGTCAATTGATTCAAATAAATAAGGCAACCAAATAAAAAGTAATTTGAATCAATTTATAATCAATAGTATAATTACATGTTTTCCGTATAAAGTTAGTTAAATATCTATAAGGAAGAATAAACATTTATAAGGAAGTCAAATTAAATGGACATTAATGTCCAAATGGAGAAAATTATAAACAAAATATGAAATTAATAAGCCAGTCAAACTCGACATTAAATTTCGTGCATTTTATAAGGAAGGTAAATTTGAAATACGTTAAATTCAATTTAAATTTATAGTCAAACCTATAATTAATAAAGCAGTAAATTTCTAATTAAATTGAATAAATTTAAAGTTAATGTCATATAATTATATAAGGAAGTCAAAATGTTTATAAGGAAGACACATTCAATTCACATTAATGTCTAAAATTCGAATTTTATAACCAAGTTTACGTCAATTTGAAATTAATAAGACATGAAAGTTAAATTAAAATTAAAATAAGTATAAAAGGAAGTCAATTGTCTCAAGTCAATGTATAATTAACGAATTTATTGAAAATGTTCATAATGGAATCAACAATAAATACATTCAACAGGAATTAAATTCATAATATTAATAATTTCTTGTGTGTCAACCTTGGTAACAAACATCCTACGTTGGTCTGAACACCATTTGAATACGCAATAGTCACCAACAGAAATATCTTCCGATTCAAGCAAGTCATCCCATCCAATGACAATAAACCTTAATAAAACAATTAAAAATACAAAAATATATATAAGAGGTAAAACAATATAAATTAAGAAAATTGAAAACGTAGATGTTGGAAATGCAGAAAACAAACATAGCGACTTGAGAATGAACTTCTACATGCATCATGGATTTCGGCAAAGTCTGGATCAAGACGTAAAAAACAACATTAAAAAATGGAATAATTAATTTTATTTAAAAAAAAATATAAAGATTCATACCAAAACTCGTGAGGAAGGGTCATGAATAACCTTGAAGAACGTGTCACCCTTGTGATACGCCATAGTCGATTTCTTTCTTCTAATGGAATCCTGTCGTTCAAATGCAAAACGAATATATGATCAATTAACCATAAACTCAACACGTAATTTTTAGATTTTTCCCGGAAAACACTTGTATTACGATCAAATAGGTGAGCATACTCGCTATTTGTTATGATTTTTTACTCATTGGTTTAACGACCATGAATCCTTGATCGTAATGTGCCATATCAATTGCTCATAATAATTTACGGATCCAACAATTATTAAAAAGCTATCGACTGTGATTGATAAATACAAAATACGATTGATAATGGAAAAACGTTTTTAACATAAAATATTCCGAATGTATTTTGTAGAAGAATTGTTGTAGTATAATGATAAATCAAAGATGAGATGGATAACATACCTTGGAAAAATTATTGACAAGAAAAATGAGGAAGGAAGGAGGAAGAATGATTTAGGTAAATTGGAATGAATGGTAAATAGAGAAAACAAAATGAAAAAGAGGTTTTTATAGTACCACTATTGGAGCTCCATTTTTATGTTGGATCCAAGGAAACCCTCTCAAATGCTAGGATTCAACCCTAGTGTATTGATTTATTATATAGATAGATTATAATGCATGAGTCAAGGGTAGTTTAAGATACCCAAAAGTTAAGAACTTTATTTTCATTAACAACCTTAAAATGAGGTAAAATAGTCATTCAAACTCTTTTACACTTTAATACCCAATTTTAATTATACTTTAACTAGCTGGTTATCCCGGGAGGGTCTCGAGGTTGAAAAATCTAATTTTACGTGATAACCTATTGCAAATGGCTCAAGTTAACTAACCACAAAATCTCTCAATCATTGCATGTTCATAGTATTCTAATCAGTAATAACTCATATTCCCTAATCTAAAACCTAATCAGTAATCATCTAAACAATCACTTATGTAAGCTGCATCTATTCAAAAACTCATCACATCTCTCTAATTTCTCACATTCTAATGGCTCTTATAATTCCTAACCTAATCAACTAAACAAACACTTAAGTTGGAAGTTGTAACCATTGCATCTCATTATGCCACGTGGCATAATCAAGAGATGGTTGAGGCCACAATTGAACGCCACGTCAGCAACTATCAATTCTTCCTGGGAGCGTCCCGGGATTGAAAAATATAACCATTCTAATAATCTATCTATATAATAATTGAGGTCACTTGGGTTGAATGAAGGCTTAAGAGAGAGTTTAAGGTATCCATATTGAATATGGAGCTCCAACTTGCTCCCTATAAATAGTCTTTTTCTACATTTTAATTTCCTACATTCTTCCATTACACTCTCAAATCCTCACTAACAAATCTTCCAAACCACATTCATCACTCTTCTTTTTATTCATTGTTCCTTCTAGGTATGTCTCTTTTTCACGTAGATTGAAGGAAGTTCATCCATTGTAACGTGTTCCGATTCATAAACGTTAAAAATAGGCATATCATATGATCCTCAAACCTGGAAAACTTTTATGTTATCGTAACATCAATCAATTACTTTGACATAAACCGGTTTAATATTCAAAGAGGAAATCATGTTTTATAAAGGTTAGTAATAATATGGAATCACTTCAGAATGTGGAAACAATATTCAAACCTTTATGAAGAAATCGTGGTTTATAAAGGTTCCAGATTCGTTTTCTTTATGTCATCGTTTTGTAAAGTAATCGGATGGTATATATTGACTCTTTTTTGATGTTTTTTCATTTGATTAATATGGAACCACTCCTTTTTGTAAAGGAATCGGTTAGTTATAATATAGAATCACTTCTGAAAGTGCAAACGATCTTCAAACCGTTGTGAAGAAATATATTGAATGTTTAGATGTTTTTTCGTTTTAATATTAGAATACCATCCACCGCTGCAACTAAAAGATATGTGGTAGATCTTTTTTTTTTTTTTTTGTGTGTTTATTAATGCGAAGTAGCTATTTTTCTAAAAGCAGAATGTCATTGTTTATATCTTTTATTATTATGTGTTTGTGATTAGTGATGTTAACTATTATGTTGGATGGGATGCATGACTTTTAAGGTCGAGATATGATGTTCATATATTGTTCATAATTGTTCTTAAAGATCTCATATGGTTTGGTGTTAAAGAGTGGATTGTTATGTTAATATGATTTGATCGAGTAAGGAGCCAAATCTCAGTTCGGATTCTGGATATGGATCTGAAATAATTATGGAGCATTTAATTTTGGATTATTAGTTTCCTAAGTTTGTGCCACATATTTGGAAAGGTAGTAAATATCCTTGAATGCATTAATTATTGGTTGACCAAGAAACTTAGGCGCCAAACATATTTTTTTTCAAAAATTATAAAGGAGTCGGGTTTATAATAATTCATGTTTCTTTTATTACTTCTTTTTGTCATATTTATTTTTAAGTTAGCGTATTTAATATTTACGTTTTTTAAGACTACTCGATAAGCTTTTTCTACTGCATTGTATATACTCTTTGAATATGAAAATGCAAATGAGACAAATGCTATTGTTTTGGGGCACACCAATGTTAAATGTAATGTTGTAATTGCTTAGGTACATGTTTTTTAAATCTTTAAATTTTTATAATTTAGTGTTTTCTTTATCTTTAAATTGATTTTGTAAATTGTTTATTCGTGTTTTTGTTTACCAGCTTATTGACTGATTATATGCATTCGTGTGTTAGGGTTTCGATTTATAAACCGAATTTTGGATCATCAGGAGCAGGGCGGACTTTTAATAAAAAAGTTGTTGAAGCTATGTCGTCAATAATATGGGGTAATGATATGTACCCAAGAGTTTATTCTTTTGTATTAATTATATTGACTGCCAGTCAATTAAAATAATTAATGTGATTTAGGTTAACCATAATAGGTGGAGTAATTTTAGGACAAAATTTAAATTTCAAATACTAATTTGCTCTACATAATTAATGCTTTATCATAATTTACGCTTTCTATATTCATACTAAAATTTAAACTTTCATAATACAAATATATAAGGAAAAAAACACTTATATTATAAGTGTATACTAAATTAAACAGATTTTGTTACAGAAAAATATGTTAATTTATATATTTAGTTTACATTTTATAAACTACCATGTTTGATATATAACATCAATACATATATATTTAGATGTAAAAGACGTATTTATAATATGTAAACAACTAACAAACCAATCATTTTTATAATACGTTTGAATTTCGTAAGGCATAATTATTACTCGTAGAAATGAATAAACAAAAAAAAGCCACATTTGGTATATTTTATTTTTGAATTTCAAAACTTATAAATCTTTTACACAAAAATACTAAACACATAATGGAAACTTACCAATTTTACTTATACGACTTTAATAATCAATCAAAATTTGATCCTGAAAACTATATTAAGCGTTTAATGTGATTTGTTAAGATTTGAATATTAATTCACATTTATTCTTTTTTATTAATTATATTGACTGTCAATCAATTAAAATAATTAATGTAATTTAGGTTAACCATAATAGGTGGAGTAATTTAGGACAATATTTAAATTTCAAATACTAATTTGCACTACATAATTAATGCTTTATCATAATTTACGCTTTCTATATTCATACTAAACTTTAAACTTTCCATAATACAAATATATAAGGAAAAAAATCTCTTAAATTATAATTGTATACTAAATTAAATAGATTTTGTTACAGAAAATTATGTTAATTTATATATTTAGTTTACATTTTATAAACTACCATGTTTGATATATAACATCAATCCATATATATTTAGATGTAAAAAACGTATTTATAATATGTAAACAACTAACAAACCAATCATTTTTATAATACGTTTGAATTTCGTAAGTCATAATTATTACTTGTAAAAATGTTTAAACAAAAAAACCACATTTAGTATATCTTATTTTTGAATTTCAAAACTTATAAATCTTTTACACCAAAATACTAAACACATAATGGAAACTTACCAATTTTACTTATACGATTTTAATAATTAATCAATACTAATTTATCAGTTAATTTTGTATATTATACTGTTCTAATTAGTCATAAATGCTATTTAAAATATGATGACAATAACTTCGCTAATTTCAATCAATTTTCATTGATTGACGTCTTAATACATGCCTTCCATTTTTGCACTTCATCTATATAGATAGTTTTATCAAATCCATCTCAGTTGCTCTACACAGAATTACTTGATTGTGCAACAGCATTCCAACTAATACTAAAACTAATATTACGGTTTTTAAACCCATTTATATCTTATTGACCGAATTGAATTTTTCTATTACTATTTTACAAATATATTACTAATTACTAATAATTACTAATACTAATGAAATTAATGAAATTGAATTTGAATTGGTAAGTCAATTTGAAATATAAATAATTTAATGAGACAAAAAAAATGGTAATAAATTTAGGTTTACTATATTTGCTTTACTATAATAACTCTCATTAAATTTATTACCTTTTTTTTGTCTCATTAAATTATTTTACGAAATCATGTCTCATTAAATTTATTAAATTTAATTCTAATTTCAGCTTACCATAATTTAATGAGACGAAATTAAGTTTAATACGAAATTATTGTTGGTAATTATGAATCAATTTAATTCGTAATTATGAATCAATTTAATTCCTATTTATAAATCAATTTAATCAATCTTTTATTATGTATGATTGAT
Source organism: Ambrosia trifida (assembly GCA_028751855.1). Lineage (NCBI taxonomy): Eukaryota > Viridiplantae > Streptophyta > Magnoliopsida > Asterales > Asteraceae > Ambrosia > Ambrosia trifida. Next base: position 84,743,526 of record CM054128.1, read on the forward strand.
TATAAATCAATTTATAATCAATAAGTTAGACTTACCATAACTTAATGAAACGAATTTAATTTTAATACGGAATTATTTTTGGTAATTAGTAATCAATTTAATCCGTAAGATGGAACATCAATTTAATCCATAATTATATATAATTTTAATCAATTTTTTATTATGTATGATTGATTATAAATCAATTAAATCTGTAATTTCGACTTACCATAATTTATTTATCGAATTTATGTATGATTGATTATGAATCAATTTTACCATTTTTTTGTATTAATGATTTATTATGAATCAATTTAATCCATAATTTAAATACAATAAAGCATTCAGTTGTATATTATTCAAAATATAGAATCGATTAGGAGTAGAAATATTAACTCAATGAATATTCTAGACAACCATTTTAAACATATATCTATGTATACAAATTTTAAGAATCGATTAACAACTAAAGTTTTTTTTTTTAATTTTAACACTTATTATACATATCTTTTATTCTAAAAAAGTATGTTATGAATGTGTAGTTATCTAATTGTTATGAATTGATACTTAACCAAGTATAGAGTGTAACTTGCGAAAGAAGGTTTTGTGTTTTGAAATTAGATTTCTAAAATTGAATGAATTTTACACAATTATGGCATAATTGGTCATCAATTTATAGAGTAAATTAGATTTCTAAATGTAGCGAAGATTGATTGACTGATTGATTGATAAACCAATCTTTACCAAATTTTCGCAACCATTAACTTCAACAGTTATTTAATCTCATATTTTTACGAATTCTGATTGGTGTTCATTGCAATTAATAAGATTTATTCAATTTGAAATGCGAATGTTTTTAATATAATTGATTTGAATTACTGATTACGATTTTAAGGTTATTTATTAAGATTTTTAATCTCATTTATTTATATTACTATTTTTACGAATTCTGATTGGTCTCCATTGCAATTAATAATATTTATTCATTTTTAATGTTATTTATTAAGAGTTTTAATGTTATTTATTGACATTAATAATAGTTGACCGAATTTAATGTTATTTAGTAAAAAAAATTAATCTCATTTATGTATATTTCTAATTTTACGAATTTATGTTTAAAATTATTGACCAAATTTAATTTTTTATATTATGACTTTCGTTTAATCAATTCTTATTAAAATATAATCATCAAAATCATTTCAATAGTAATATGCTAATTTTAAGATGTCTATAATAATTTGTCGATAATTGGTAAGTCAATTTGAAATGCGGATGTTTTTATGTAACTGATTTGAATTATTGATTACGATTTTAAAGTTATTTATTAAGATTTTTAAACTCATTTATTTATATTACTATTTTTACGAATTCTGATTGGTCTTGATTGTAATTAAAAAGATTTATTCATTTTTAATGTTATTTATTAAGAGTTTTAATGTTATTTATTGACATTAATAATAATTGCAAGAATTTAATGTTATTTAGTAAAAAAATTTAATCTCATTTATATATTATTAATTTTATGAATTTATGTTTAATATTATTGACCGAAATTAATTTTTTATATTATGACTTTCTGTAATCAGTTTTCATTAAAACATAATCATCAAAATCATTTTAATAGTAATATGCTAATTTTAAGATGTCAATAATAATTTGTCAATAATTGGTAAGTTAATTTCAAATGCGGATGTTTTTAATGTAATTGTTTTGAATTATTGATTACAATTTTGAGGTTACTTATTAACATTTTTAATCTCATTTATTTATATTACTATTTTTACAAATTTATTTTTAATATTACTGACCCAATTTAATTTTTCTATTATTTTTAATATTATTGACCCAATTTAATTGATTTGAATTATTGATTACATTTTTTGAGGTTACTTATTAACATTTTTAATCTCATTTAGTATTGATTGTCACCGTGGTTTTAGCTTGATTTTTAGGTCATTGGTTATGAGTCAAACTGTCAAAACAGTTTAGGGTCTTCTGGATATATTTACCTTAAATTCTTGATGATAATACAATTATAATGCCAAATGTCTTTCTTTTCCTCACCAGAGTTGTTTTTGACAAATTTCACTGCTTTGTTATTCAAATGGTTCAGGGATCCTATAAGTGGACATAAATTCTTTTCAAAGCAACAAGTTTCAAATCGTCTTGCCATGTCAAATCGTGTTATAGAAGCTAAAATAATTCAGGGAGTAACATTGGAATGCGAACTTTTTTACAAAGAATTAGGCTGTCCCCATCTGATAAAAAGATTCCTTTCAAATTTAACAGAAGACAATTCCCTCTTACTTTATGTTTCGCAATGACAATAAATAAGAGTCAAGGACAAACCCTATTTAGGGTAGGTCTGTATTTGAAAGATCCTGTTTTTACACATGGGCAGTTTTATGTCGCTACCAAGTGACAAAAGTAGAGATGGCCTGAAGATACTAATATTGGGCAAAGATGACAGCGTCAATAATAAATAGCAAATGTTGTCTATAAAAAAATATTTTGAAGTTTGTGAATAAGTATGCGATCATATTTTGCATAAATTGTTTAATTTTTTTTTTATAATTTTTGGGTTGTATGATTTGTTAAACTACATTTATTTACTTTGAATTTAATCTTCATTTGTATATCGGTACAATAAATATATGTTTATTCATTTCATTATTTGTTTTTAAATCACGTCAACTCAAACATTTGTTGATTCATATATATGTTATTGGGTAACATTAAACTTTTTTATGATAATATACAATCAACCAAAATTCACACGAATTGTATTACGTAATTTTCAATAAATAAATTTGCATACTACAATCTTTATAGAATTTTTTTCATTTGACATGGATATGTACCGCGTGTACACGCGGGGCTCTAACCTAGTACTAATACTAATAGTAATAATTATTACTCTTGTAATTAAATAAATAAAAAAATAACCTTGCTATAAGCTGACACCATGTGTTGCATTGTTGCGCGATTCTTTCTCCTAGCTTCTCTTGATGAAGTATACCTAGTAAATTACAATGATAACATGGCGATTTGACTGATTTTAAAAACTGGATTTTTTTTTAAATTTTGATTTTGAATGTTTAAAAATAAATTTATAAATGTATTTATATATGATTAATAATTTTATGTTTAAAGGTTATTAATTAAATGGTAATCATAATTATTAACATTAGATGTTTCCAATATTGTGTAACTCACGATAAATGCTAATTATACGCTCCATATTTGCGAAATCGTTGCTAACCCCACATTGTGTAAATCTTCTTCCACATTTTGCTTCCCGGACTACTCCACAGCCGGGTGTTTAATAACTTTCCTAAACACTATAATCCATAATTTTTAATTTTTTTAAAATAAAAACATTTAATAACTATTCTATTTTTAAAATTCAAAAAAAAGTCATTAATGTTTTTATAAATGTTTTTTATTTTTTAAAAATCGAAATCATTCATTAATGTTTGGGTCAACGTGTTTAATAACTTTCCTAAACACTGTAATCTAGATTTTTAATTTTCTTAAAATAAAAAAAATTTAATGACTATTCTATTTTTAAAATTCAAAAAAGAGTCATTAATGTTTTTATAAAATTTTTTATTTTACATCAACGAAAATTATTCATTAATGTTTCGGTCAAAGTGTTTAATAACTTTCCTAAACACTATAATCCAGATTTTTAATTTTTTTTTAAATAAAAAACATTTAATGACTATTCTATTTTTAAAATTCAAAAAAGAGTCATGTTTTTATAAAAGAATTTATTTTTTAAAAATCGAAAATCATTCATTAATGTTTCGGTCAACGTGTTTAATAACTTTCCTAAACAATATAATCCACATTTTTTGTTTTTTTAAAATAAAAAACATTTAATAACTATTCTATTTTTAAAATTCAAAAAAGAGTTATTAATGTTTTTATAAAAAAATTTATTTTTTAAAAATCGAAATCATTCATTAATGTTTGGGTCAACGTGTTTAATAACTTTCCTAAACACTGTAATCCATATTTTTAATTTTCTTAAAATAAAAAACATTTAATGACTATTCTATTTTTAAAATTCAAAAAAGAGTCATTAATGTTTTTATAAAATTTTTTATTTTTTAATAATCGAAAATTATTCATTAATGTTTCGGTCAAAGTGTTTAATAACTTTCCTAAACACTATAATCCAGATTTTTAATTTTTTTTAAAATAAAAAACATTTAATGACTATTCTATTTTTAAAATTCAAAAAAGAGTCATGTTTTTTATAAAAGAATTTATTTTTTAAAAATCAAAAATCATTCATTAATGTTTCGGTCAACGTGTTTAATAACTTTCCTAAAAACTATAATCCAAATTTTTACTTTTTTTAAAATAAAAATCATTTAATGACTATTCTATTTTTAAAAGTCAAAAAAGAGTCATTATGTTTTTATAAAATAAATATTTTTTAAAATCGAAAATCATTCATTAATGTTTCGGTCAAAGTGTTTAATAACTTTCCTAAACACTATAATCCAGATTTTTAATTTTTTTTAAAATAAAAAACATTTAATGACTATTCTATTTTTAAAATTCAAAAAATAGTCATTAATGTTTTTATAAAAAAAATAATTTTTTAAAAATCGAAAATCATTCATTAATGTTTCGGTCAAAGTGTTTAATAACTTGCCTAACATTGTAATCCCGATTTTTAATTTTTTTTAAAATAAAAAACATTTAATGACTATTCTATTTTTAAAATTCAAAAAAGAAGAAAGAAAAATCTAACCTCGTATGCAAGACGGATGCCTTTGAACACCTCACCAGCTTGTGAATCCTTGTTAACATTAAATCCACAGTATTAAACGGATTATTATGAAATCATGAAAGAGAAAAATCTTATAAACAATCGGAAAAATCTGAAAATAATTATAACGAAACAACAATATATAACAGGAATCGTATGAAAAAGCAAGAAACAATCGTTACCTTGAAGGAGAGAGACGAAGAACATGAAACCTAAACCCCCAAATCTGCAAAATTATTTAAAAGCAATCAACAATACAAAAAAATAGGTTAATATCAACAATCGATTATCCCTGAAAATCATTATAACAAACAAACAATATATAACAGGAATCGTATTAAAAAAATTGAAACAATGGTTACCTTGAATGAGTGACAAGAAGAAGATGAATGATCGGAGCCGACGAACACACACAAAACAAACAGACTGATAATAAGTATAACAAAGAACAATATGTAACAGGAATATTATGAAAAAGAAAGAAAGAATCGTTACCAATGATCGGAGATAGAAGCGTTGGTTTGATGAAGAAGAAACGATCGCAATCTTCTTCTTCAAATGAGAGAAAGCGAATCAGAGAGAATGAGGGAAGAAAGAGAAACGCGTGTGTTTTTATTAGGGTATTGATTGGGTAGGTTAATGATTTTAGGAAACTATTAACTCACCAATTTTGACCATATTTATGTATTTTTAATCTAATTTTAATTTAAAAAAAAGGAAAATTTTATAAATTACAAGAGTAGGACACGTGACACAATATGGGAAGAGAGAGGAATTGAGGTGAAATGAGGGAGTGCCAAGTGTGCTCATGGACTTTGTTTTATTAGATGTATAGATAGATATATATAGATAGATATAGATAGATTAATACACCCTACCCTGAAATCTTTAGGCGGGATTTAAAATTTCAAAGACCCCGTGCATTTACATCTAAATGTTAAAAATCTATAGATCTATCTAAACAATCTCCCGCCGTCGCCCTTCTGTTAAGGTTAAATCGTTTTCATTGTTACAAAATTAGGTCTAATTTTAATACTACTACAATTTTCTGATTATATAGTTTTGTTTATTTTCATTCATCTATCTGAATTTAGGGGTTTAATTCTTTTCATGTAACATCACCCATTTGATTCATCAAAATTTTGTTTCTCTCACTTAAACGTGAAATCACTTCACATTTTCCTTACCAAATTTGTTTCTAACGTTGTTAAATTTGTGAAGATCTGCTGTATAAAGAGCTGTGAATGTGAAGCATTTAAAGGTATGTAAACAATTGTTGATGTTTTAAGCCTATAAAACAGAGAATTGTTGGAGTGTTCAATTTGTATGTTAGCTTGTTGAATGGTCTAACCAAGCAATACGTCGTCAAATTGGCAAAGCCTTGGCTTAAACATATAATGATCCTTATTATTTTACCATTTTAAAGAACAAAGTAGGTATTGATATTGTTGGACTGGATTAGTCTTTTCTTGCTTTATAGTTCTGTTATCTAAAATTCACCCAACAGAAAACCAGTCCACAAGCTGGCAGTGGAAACCGATTAGAAACTAGGAAGTTGATCAAGAGTGAAGAGCGTGCAACAAGACTTTAGATTGTAGAAATAAAGGGAGATGAGAACCAGGTTTTTCGTATTAATAATATCGTTGAATTAATTGGTAAATTACTTAATTTACCCTGATTATTATCAAAACTTTTCCACTATACTAGGTTATATATTCAATATTTGGCATGTTACAACTTCACCTCAAGTTTTTTCCATAAGAAATGATACTTTAGAGCTTTTGAGTTTAAGTTAATTGGGTCTGTTTCTTCACGGTTCATCAGATTGTTATTTTATGCTTTGTTAGGCCACATGAGGCGGAACAATAGAACATATCAAATGGGTTTGACAGTTAGTTTAAAAGTACCCAAAGTATATATTCTTTTGCATACACTTCCTTAATTAGATTCTCAACGCAATAATATTGTTTATAAAATTTATATGTTTTTTACTCAAATTTGTTGTGACCTGTGGAACATTCAGGTCATGTTCCTTACATGTTTGTGTTGCAATTTTAGATAACTTGGAGTAATAAATTTTGTGTATGTCGGTGGCAGGCTGGCAACTTTTTACTCCTTTTGTCCATTTTTTATAAAATAAAATAATGTGTTATATATGATTGCAACAACAATTATACTACATTAGTAATCAATTGTTTTTTTGATAAAACTAAATAGGAGGTTCTATGCATTCAAAATAGACCATTGGCACCTTTCACATGTTGATGCAAGGCGGTTATAAAAATGAAAACTAACAAGTTTTAATTATTCTTCCTCCTATCATCAAAGAAAGAAAAAGTAGCAGGTCCATTACAAGTGATCGTAGCATGCTCCTTGACATTGCACAAAGAAGATGAAAGAAACGGA